>JADANN010000012.1:0-114979 GCA_018806985.1 Angiostrongylus vasorum | reverse complement strand
GATCTACGTTAGAAGACATGATCATGGAAGCAGAAAGGATAAGGTATGACTTAGGCGGACCAGCCGAGACGAAAACAACGCCACCCATTTGACGCCGTCGATGAGTTTGGCGAAGAATTGTTTCTAGGAACACGCGATATTAGAAGAGTCGGCATTGTCGCCGATCTCGTCAACGCGCGCTTGGCTAGGGAAACATCGACTTATTAAACAATTAATAGTCCGAATCGGACGTTTGCGACTGATGAGATATGGATCGACACCGGCTTCGACGGCCTCGCTCATTTACGCACCGACATCAAGCGATGACGAAGAGGAAGTCGAAGCGTTTTATATGGACTTGGAGAGGTTTTACAGACAAGACTACACATTCTTCAAGATCATCACTGGAGATTTTAACGCTTAGATTGGACTAAGAAAAAGGATTGAAGAACGTCAAGTTGAAACTTATGGATCAGAATAGAATAAGCACATTCCGCGGATGCCTGAGTTTATCATGACGACCAAGTCCAATCATGGAAACTCGCAATTATAGTAGCCCCACTCTCAAGCCTAGACGTTGGAATCTCGTAGTGAAGAGTACAATAAAGGAATAGACCACATCATAGTAAATGCAACGATTTGCCTTACCGGTTTTGCTGTTGTCCTGAAATTCTACACGGAATCATACAATAGCCTTCTTCGTGCAAGTTTTCATTTCTCGCGGAAAGGAAAAAAAGCAGCAAAATTCAAAAAAACAAAATCCTAAAACCATCGTAAACTGAGACTTTTTCAGTTCACTAGTCGGCTGCTAGGAGGCTGCCGTTGTCGAAAATATCGACTAGTGATGCGATCGGCTCATTCAACGTTTTCACGTTTTTGCCATGAAAATTAAGAGTTCGAAAGCTACCAAGAGACTTCTGTCTTCAAAAACACTCAAGCTGATACGCCGGGCAATTACAAAATTAAAATAATTTCACAACGACGCCCAGGTAGAACAGTTACAGCGTCCAGAAAGGCATTGAAGAAAATCATGCGCGAATACTACTCAGATCTCTTCATCAAGTATATCCTTCCGCCTTCAAGTGAAATAAATAAGAATGGATATGTCGAACCTGTTCTCTTTTCCAAAATCAGACGCGCCACTTCTTCGGTGAAGAATCGAACAAGACTAGATTCGGAAAGAATAAGATCTGAACAATTGAGGAATCTTTCTTAATTCCTCATATACACGCTGACTGGGACACTCATTTGCTACTTGAATGAATGCAAAGCTTCTACTCGATGGAGGAGCAGCAAAACCGTGCTATTGTTCAAGAAGGGTGACCTACACGATATCGACAACTATCGCCCAATCTGCTTGTTGTCTTTCATCTGCAAGCTTTTACTCTGGTCAACCTGATCAGGATTGACACAACACTGGATGATGGACAGCTATATGAGCAAACAGGATTCCGAAAAGGATTCAGCACAGTGGACCACATCCACACCATGGCAAGACACACTACAGCATTCTGAGAATACAAAAGACCATTCTGTCTCACTTCCGTCGATTTAAAGGAACTTCTGATTCATCCTTTATATATTTGTTTACCATGCACGACGTGTTATTTTGTTTCGTCATTTAGGCGCAAGCTGACATTTCGGCAGATTTCGTCTTCTTCAGAGCGTGCAAAGGTCGTTGAGCGTGGTACTCTCTGTAAAATGTGGTTTAACAGTTTTTTTCAATGCTTTAGAAGTTTAAATAACTGCTGAATCGAAAAGCAATACATGCTCATCGCTTCTTCGTTTTATATAAGGAGCTCGCGCATGGCTTGCACAGCAAAGTCATTCGACACATTTGTATAAAGTACGGTAGCGGTCAACACGAGAGAAAATTGTTAAATGATTCGAGTCGTTTAACGAGCAGTCAGAGTATATTAAATTCACCTGAAAAAAAACCAAATGGAAACTGGCTTCCATTTCTGAATGTCAAATTATCCTATCAGAAAACAGCTACATTAGGAAGTGGTACAGAAACCTAAATAGTAAAAACACTTGGTTTATTACCTCTCCTCTCATCCTTCTCACACGAAGAGGGCGTTTTTGAAAAAAATGTCCCGAACAGCCAATATCTTAACGACTACGAAAATATAGCTCGGGGGAGGTGTAGAGGAATCCCCAGGTCCCCAAACGGTAACTCTAACGACAATAAGGTTTCGTTTATCCTACCCTTCGTTTCAAATGAAGTGAGGGCAGCTATGAGAGGTTGCATAAGAAAAGCTGGCCAGGAGAATTCGGTAAGAATAGTCGAAATACCACCGAGTAACCCTATACGCCATCTAGTTTGTAACCGCCTACGTGACCGCCTATGTGCGATGCAAAATTGCACAATTTGCCCTAATGGTGGAGAAGGTGATTACATAAGCTCGGGTGCTCTTTATCTGACCCTCTTATAAAGGGTGCGAGGACGAATACATTGGCGAAACAGGTAAACCACTCTGTGTTCGTATAAAAGGACATCTTGTCGGTAAACGTAAACCAAATACCCCACTAGGCACGCATAGGACCCAGAGACATAGCGCGGAGGGCTTTGAAGTACGTGTCACTATCCTCGCACAGGGAATCGAGAACACAAGCGCGCAAAACTCTCGTGGCGTTCTGGATTAATTCCAGAAATCCGAAAATGAACCGCAGTGAAGAATGCCTCATTATCATGCGTGATATTGGTCAGTATATAAGGCTGCTATTTTGATGGGAGGGGCATATTATGCTTCCATGTGAATTCTGTGCGGTTGGTCTCCACGCGACATACGCAGTGGGAGATTCATAGGAAGCGGTGAATGTGCAAAGCTGTGTTCAATGTGATTGAAATCTTGGTTTAGCGTTTTCCCTGTTTGGTTATGGAGTTGATTAGCCGAATAGATTGCTATCAACTTGACCTTTCCAGGCTCTGAGGAAAGCGAAATCCGCCAAGACGTCAGCTCGTTCGTGAATAAAGAATAAAATAACACCTCGCGTTTGCTCAACAACAATACGAAGAATTACTTGACTAATGCCGAAGTTAATAGAAAGTCGGTCGTGGGAGGTACTGCAAACTGTTGTGCTCAGTACTTGGAGGACCACCTCTGGAGGAGAATAGTGTGTTGGTCAATCTTGGTTTGCGATTCTATTAGGTCTAATGCTAAAGTAACTTTGCGGAGAAAGTTCGAAGACCTTTTGAGTAAATCGCTTAACACGGCTTGAAGAGCATAGAGAAACACCGCCAACGAAGATCAAACAAGTCACAGTGGGATAAATAATGTGCAAAGAAATTCAAGGCTAACCGTGTTAGGAGGCATGACTCTTCCTGACGGTGCGCGCTCGTTATTAGAATTGGGACCGAGTTTCTTATCATCTGAACCCATTTCTGTGGTAACCTTGCGTAGGGTCGCATGTAGTTTACATGAATTTTAAGATAGACTTCGCAAAAAAGCTAGAGATGAAGCGCTAGATAGGCGCGAACAAGCAGAAGTAAGGGCAATACCAGAGCCACCAATTCCTCAACCGTTCTTTAGAGAACAAGAGCCCAAAAAATAAAGTTGACGTTAAATTTCGGACCTTTACGAATGAAACTTTCAAAGTACTTAACCATTATCGAGTCACGAGATACCGCTGCAACATTACTGAAATACAAAAACGTGGTATACGGGAGGTAGGAGAGCTGATAAGATCGAGAAACATAAGATTATCGGTTAGTGATAAGGATGGAGAGTTTGTTGTAATTCCTTATCAGTTAGATGTTGAGATAACAGAAAAGCACATTGAAGATGCTTCCCTTTATCGTCCGTCGTCTGAGAAGGAATTTAGAAGTCAATACCGAAAGCTAAACAACGAATGGGTTAAAATGGGAAGCGCGGCTGGGTTAAAACCATCGGTTATCTCTCATCTCAAAGTTGACTTACCAACATGTCCCATCCTGTACTTACTTATGAAAACCCACAAATTAGTATCCAGCGATGATCTCGTGTGTACCGATCCATCGTTATTTAAGGTCAGACCTATCATTAGCTGCGTGGATGGTCCAACGGATAGAATAACCTGTTTTTTAAAGCCTAATACTTACCCAGTTGCTTAACCATATTCCAGATCACCTCACAAACACCCAAATGTTCCTAGAACGTCTACGTAACGCGTCTCCTAATAACGCGTACGTGATGGAGTCCTTCGACGTTACTGCGCTGTACACCACCGTATCGAATGACTCCGCAATGCAAGCCAAGGTTGCATTGTGCATTGCATTGCATTACTTGCGACGACTTTTTGGTTCACTTTGGGATGCACAGAAGCGTGTGTGGCGCAGTGGTCAAAGGCGCCCTGCAACACAAACGTGGAATCGGTCCTGCGCCCATTGCCCACCACAAGCTCCTTCCATCCATTCGGAGTCAACAAATTAGTACCAGACTTGTCTGAGAGGATAGCAGCACTGACTCGATATATCGGTAGTCCATCACGAGTCATTATAAAGGCAAAATATGTACTCAGTCACCTCCAACGATACATAATGAATTCGAATGCATGGCGCATCCATCAGAAAATTGATCAACGCCGAGAGCTTTATCCTTTTGTCCTTTTTATGAAAAGGACTACAAAATCAAGATATGCTTGAAAAGATCATCGTATATTATGGTTTAGTCAACGTATGTAATGAATGCCTTCGCAAAAGGTTTTGTTTAAGGTTTCTGTGGGCAGTTCGCAGATTTCCTTATTTGAAAGGAGTTTAAACTTACTTCTCAGCTGCATAACAGAACGCTGTGAGAACTGTTGAATCGAAAATGTGAGCATGAGCTTTTGGATGCACTACTTCGTCAGTGGTTTCCTCGAGAGGCTCGAATGCAACCAATGCTGCTCTCCCTTTTTGTCTAATTCTGCATATATGTTACTCTTCATTCTTTATGAAAAGGCAAAGATATACGTGCGAGATTGTGCTTATAATGAGAGCACTACCTAGTTTGATTTGTTCGCTATCGGACCACGTGTTGTTTATGAGCTGGGTCTTCGTCCTGTCTGTGCACAGCCGAGCCAGTCTTCAAATTTGACTGCATTGTGTCTCCTTGTAGGATTCTTTTTCACATAAAAATGAGGAAAGGTCGGAGAAAAGATGTATGTTTCCGTAACGGTTGCGATGACAGACCGCTAGAGTTCGTATACGGAACGGGCAACTTCTTGTTCGACAAGTGCTGAGGATATTGTGTTTGCTTCGACGCTGTTAAGCGTTTTCACGTACTCCGTGATGGTTACGCCAAGTGGTAAATGGTGGTTCCGATAGAATTCTGTGACCCATCATGCGCCTTGGATGTGTTACATGCTGCAAAATCTTTGTCGAAACCCTGATTACCGAACAGCTTTATACTACCCAAGGGCTTCGATGTTCAATATTCGTAAACTCCTTGCAGAATACACTTAAAAGCACATCGGAAGACTCCTGTGAGGATTCTTTCCGTTACCCTTCTTGGACAAGATTACTGTGCGCACGTCCTCCACTGGCAGAGGTTTTATATTTCTGAAGGTATGATGCCATGTGGGTGCGAGAAGTACAAGTAATTTGTTGCGACCTGCTTTAACTAAATAGGCGGTGAATATCATCGCTTCCTGAAGAAATCCCAGCTTTTGTGCTTTTTGTGGAAACGCGTCTGAAAAAATTCTTTTAAGGCAGGCAATTATAATCGTGTGTGTTAAGTGCGTTGCAGATTAAGATTAAAATTAAGTGTTTTTTATCTTTTCAAGGAATTTCTTAGAGGTAATAGAGATACAGGGAACATTTTATTGCTAGAGTTGTCGTTTGAAGGCCTAGGATTTCCTCTACACCTATCCCGAGCTACAGTTTCGTAGCCATTAGAAATGGCTGTTTGCCGTGCCAAGTTCTAGAACTCCTCTCTCTGCTCTCCTCCCGTGCACACGTTGGTTGCTGTTCGAAACATGTTTCTTACAAGCGCCTTTTTCGTGTGAGAGAGGTGAGAAGAGAGGTAATGAAACCAAGATGTTTTTACGCTTTCGATAGGATTTCGTAATATAGCCGTTTTCTGATAAATTAATTTGCACATTCAGATATGGGAGCCAGTTTTCTTTTGGTTTCTTTCGGGTGAATTTAATATACTCTGACTGTTTGTTCAACAACTCGAAACATCTGTCAATTTCCTCTTGTGTTGAGCAAATGACCAAGCAGTCATCTATATATCTACAGTAGAGTAACGGCCTGAGGTCGATTACTGTTGCTTCCACCTTAGACATGAATGCAATGGCAAGGCTTGGTGTCAGTCGTTCCCCCTATTGTCGTGCTATTGTCCAAGAAAGGTAACCTCCACGATGTCTGCAACCATCACCCAATCTGCTTGCTGTCTGTCGTCTACAAACTTTTCACTCCAGTCAGAATAATCAAGATTGACAAAACACTGGGTGATGAACAGCTATGTGAGCAAGCAGGATTCCGAAATGGATTCAGCGCAATGGACCACATCCACACGATAACAAAACTCACTGAAGCACCCTGAGAGTACAAATGACCACTCTGCCTCAATTTCGTCTATTTAAAGAAAGCTTCTAACTCATTCTTTATATTTCTGTTTAGGCACAATCTGGCTTTTCGGTAGAAGCAAAGCACTAGGTGTTATTTTATTTCTTTGTTTAAGCACAATCTGGCATTTCGGTAGATATCGCCTTTCTCAGAGTCTGCAGAGATCAATGAGCGTGGTACTTCCCGTAGCGTCTGAAGAATAGCAGTTAGGTACTGAATTATTCAATCAGTGCTGAGGTTAATAGAATGTCGGTTGTGGGAGTTACTGCTTTTGACTCCGTTGAGATAGAACAAATCATGGAAGTCCTGAACAGTCAGGGAGTCCCTGCTGAGTATACAAAGATTTGTACGACCGTTTTAAAAAAACATGATGACACTCTTATACAACGCTATTAACTTCGGCCTCAAAAGAGGAGTTTGACAAGGTCATACTTTTCTCAAAAATTATTTACTGCAACCGTTGCGGACGTTGTAAGAATAGCGAGTAGTATGAGACAACATGGGAATGAAAATCGATGGCCCGCAATTATACAATCTTCGCTTTGCTGATGGTATCGCTTTTATGTTCTCCTCAGATCATTCATATTAACGGAAAATTGCTTGTTGTATCGTTAGAAACAAGGTTATACACCAGATGGAGAAATTCTAACATTTTTTACCACTTTTTTTTCAGTTTTTTTTGCTGTTCAACACTTCTCCAATTAACAGTAGAAATCGTTCCTATTCCAGAAAAATGGTGGTCGCACTCTCAAAACCATCTTCCCTTATAGACCATCGAATATTTTGGTGAAGGGCGGATATTACAGCATCGTCGTGGAGATTACTTTTGACGAGCGCTCTGATATCTCGTGAAAAAGGGAAAACGACAGATCGAAAAGTTCCAATGTAACCAACACGTGGACCCAACCAACCGCATTTGTGGAAGATAGGATAAACCTAATTGGGAAGCATGTTGGGCTTGCATATCATGTGATGATAGCCTACGCAAGCGTTCTGTAAGAATAGATAACGATCTAAGACTGTGATCTATCAAGTAGTTGCTACATATGCTTCAAATCCCAAGGCAGGAGGAGAGACAAACTGTGTATTCAGAGTTTTCCTCACAAGCACGCATAATGTTGTCAATAACCAGATTTATTCAATAATGGTGGCTGACTTGTAAACCAGGACAGCCATCTCCACGAGCTGTGCGTTCTAAAGCACCTTTCCGATTAGTTTCCTTGCCGTGGATTCGTTGTCTACGGATGTGGTTCAACTCATACTTTACAAAACATTGGCAGTTAACTGTGGAACGAAAATGTACTTATAGATTCTTCCGCCAATATTCATTAACACACTGGCTCGGCTATTCACACACTAGCTACCAGAATGCGAGGTCATGATTTCAATAGAGGACCGGCCGGACGGTGTTATTGTTCCAAATGGGTAACTTTCACGATGTCAGCAACTATAGCCCAGTTTGCAGGCTCGCTGTCCTTTGCAAACCTTTCACTCTAGTAATCCGTTCAGTAGATCTAGAGCTTTTGTTTACATCATTTTGAAAACAACCTACCTCAACTCTCAGAAGTTCGCAACTGATTTCTTCACTGCCTTGGCTCGATATGAATAAGAAGGCGCAATTCTATGGTACTTTCTGTGATGTTTCAATTGGAGAATGTCGTATGACTGATCTATAAAACTAATCTTAGCTAATAAATAAAACTCACTTGGTAGCCTCCTCCCAAGTTTACCACCCTCACCGTGGCTGGGAAGTAATTCTGGGTGTTGGAATGTAGTATGCAAGAGTGTTTATCCTCACATCAAAGTTTTCCATGCTGAGAGAGAGGTCGGCGGCTCCATCTGGAAGCCCTGCTAAGGGTAGTCCCGACGATCATCTGTAATATTTTCAACCTCAGAAGGGCTGCGCCTATGTGACCTCGGAACTTCAAGGAACGGTAGTAAATCAACCCGACAAACTTCAGTTTTAGGTCCCAGCGTACTGGAAGCTGCAGCTAATGGCGCCGAGAGCTGAGACAACCGGTGAGTGGCCAACAACTCTCGGATTGTAGAGGAGCTCGTTGGAAAGTGACAAAACAAAACACAAACAAAACAAACACGCCCATAACAAGCCGTAGAGTCTGCGTCATGTTCTGCACCAATAAAGCCAGCACCACCATGAGGCTAAAAATTTATACATACTTTACTCAACCCATATGACACATTATCTTTACAAAAACAAAATCGCAAAGCAATGAAGGACACTGTCGACTATCATACTACCTAAGAAAGGAATCGATCTCATGGCTTCAGGCACATCAAGCCATCGATCCTTCGAGGGTCGACAAATTGGTACCAGACTTGTCTGGGAGGAAAGCAGCACTGACTTGATCCATCGGTAGGCCATCGCAAATCATTGTGGAAGCCTAATTTGCGTTCGGTATCCTACAATAGTGCTTAATTAAGGCGAAAGCGTGGCCCATCTCTTAAGGAGCTTTATCCTATGCCTTTTACCTCTCCTTAAGAAAGTAAACTAAAAGGGGGCTTGGAGACCTATGCAAGCGAGTGGTGCAGTTTACTCGCGAGAGCCTAAAATCAGAAAAACTTGCTATTTGTCAAAAACATCTATCGGAGAAAATTCGCAAACTGCTATGGTTGCCGAATGGAGAATTAAATGAAACCCGCAATAACCATTTGATATGAAAGCGATAGCCATAAAATAGACAGCCAAAAATGAAGATACTTTCTCGAAATCCAACGCTATGAACGCTTTGCTTTTCTGTTTAATTGAAAATAAGAAGTCCTTCTTAACTAAGAGGTGTTGACGCGATGCTTATTAATCTTATTCCGATCACAAGATTGCTGAGATATTTGCAAACTCCGGAGCGCAGGTGTCTGCGGTGAGGAAGGAACACGCTGTTGTCCTTTACGGGGAGTGAAGCGTTCACCACCACACCATGCGGGTTATTATTCTAATCATTGTTGAAATCCACCACAGCAGGAATTTCTCTGAAAAGTGGCTTTATTCGAATAAAGTTTAGAAAAATTTCTGCCTCAGTTGTTTTTGTTCTTCTAGCTTCCTACTGTTTTGCCGTAATAAAAGCGAGCAGTCCTAACTAGAACTCTTGGAATTACTTACTGGAAGAGGAATTAATTTATTTGTTAGAGTGGCGTAGACATGTAGTTGGTAGGAAACACTATTTGTGTAGAATTAAAATGAAAACGACCAAATTCGAGCATTTCACTGTGTTCACGACTGTTCGAGAACACTTCATTTTCCTCATCTACTTTTTTCAAATTCAATACCTTCGGTAGAATCCACTTCGGCACAACCTCTACCCAAAGAAATGGTTTTAGATCTATACGATTTTTTCCAGGCTTATGTCATTTTGCTTAGGAAGAACAATGGGACGGCTAGTAATGCAAGGAATAAAAGGAACGGTATGGAACGTACAATACTAGTGTTTTTTTTAAACAAGTGGACACTACATACTGTGGAGATTCCAAAACTTCTCGAAATCTATTTGTTTTCTCGCATCCATTATCGGCCAAGCTCTTCAGATTTTCTTCTAACTTCGTTTGCCGCTTGACGACTAGTGCTCCTCTTTTCCTGAACGTCGTTAAATACTGGCTGAGTCGATTCTAATTCGCATTCTCGGATAGCTGCTGTAGAGCGTTCTTTAATGGATGTGAAGGAGTGAGATGGGCAAACAGAAGTCTAGTACTAGTTTCTCCACATCAGAGGGACGAGACGTTCAGTGAGCTCGTGGCGGGGTGGAACCTGCGCTGTGCTCGCGATATACACCGTTACTACCGCTGTACCATTCGCGTGCTCATATTAGCAATTAATACTAATAATAAACTTAGAAGCTGTCGACAGTCGACTGATAAAAAGACAATAAAAGGTAACAACAATAGCAATAATAAGAGAAACTTCATTAGCCAAATTATTCGCCGTGCGCGTTATTCCTGAAAAACATTCCCTTCAAGCGAAAATTTGAAGCAAATGATATTAAGCCTTTTTCCCACAGTAATTCACTTCATATTTGTTCTTGACTTTAAACGGTTTTACTAAAGGTGTTGGACAAATTGTAGGCAATCCTAAATGTCCTTATGCATTACATGTTGACGCTGCCAAATGGATGTTAATCAACAAAGAGTTGCACTCCATTGCTGCTGCTTGATGAACGGTTACCATCTGGCACTACAATGGAGTATAGCTGATCTGTACAGTGGGCTGACCGAAAATGATTGTCATTATAGAATCAGAGAGGCCGGCGTTACGACCTTGTTGTTCGAGTACATCAATGATCTTAGGAACAAACATTTTCGCTCCTTGGTAAGGTTTATATGGAGGCGTTTTAATTCAAATTATGTTGGACTTTGATGGTAAATTGTCTTAGAACAAAAACGCTTGCAGAGTTTCTGGAAGCTTAAATTCACTCTCTACGGTCTTCCAGAAACTCGCGAAGGCAGAGGAACTCGGAATATAAAAGTTTTGAACTCACTGCCTGCATTACAATGCGTGATACAAATGCTCGAGCTCCTTCCTCGCAAGTTGCAATGCCAGGAACCCTTGTAGGAACACTGGGTGTGGTAGAGTAAACCATGGCCGCTGGCAAGGAAAAGCCGGTGAGGTTGAAGCTCCACGACCTTGCTGCAACGATATTTTGCACTTTTTATTGTGAAAAATTAGAAATGAAACAACTGTTTTGGAGTTATTCCTCCGGCAATTGTTTTTTTTTCGCTCCTTCTGCAACTCCAAATTAGAAATCTTTTTATCAAAACAGACCTTTTAAGAGGGCTTCCGAAAAGCGATAAAGTGTTAAATACATTACTCTGTGGTTCAGAGTTCAAACATCAGAATGGTTGTATTTCACACAGCGCCCTGCTACAAAAAAAAGTAGTACGCAGCAAATGAAAAGCTTGCACTTTCTTCGTTTAAGGCTCTTCACTTTACGGTTAAGATTGCAACTGCATGTACTCCCATTATAATTTTCTATCGTTACCCTGACCATGTGGCATCGTACCACAAGCTAACACTGTCGAGACGTCCTTTACCAGTGAAATCAGAAAGACCAGAAATTTTGCCATGACTTTAAGACTATTTGTTTTTTGCTTCTACAAATCATAGTAAATACTGCAAATTAGAGTGAAGACAAGTTCTCTGTTCTGTGGATCGGATCACAGAGCAAATCGGATTTTACATTCGGCCATTTTACGTCGGTAGAGTTTTTCGTAGCAAACGTTTTTCAGTTTCTTGACTTCTCCACCAAAGCTAAGAATGGACAAGCACTCTTTCACTGGCAAGGTAACACCTATTTAATGAACCACTCTTTTCGGCCAACGTTCTGAAACAAAGTTGAGAACCTCATATCTGTTAGATCTTAAGCGAAATCCTTCAAAGCGACATTTGCCACAAATTCTGGCTTTAGGATGCACAAGAGAATCTCTTGATAAGGTAGAATGTTCCTTGAATGATAAGTGCGAACAGGGTGCGAAGCAGCATCGAGTTTAGAAAAATGGAGGAATGAACGAATTCCTTAGGAGCTGCGATTTAAATTGGGTTCCCATCATTTCTTTCGTCCTGCTGGGGCATAAAATCCCGAATTTCCCAGGAACATAAAAAAATTTACAGTCGAAAAAGACGGTGCTTTTATAGGCGCACCTATGCGAAACCGCCGTCAAAGAAGATATAGATTGACGAAAACGAAACGCACCTTTCTCTGTTGGACGTTCATTTCGGCGTTTTTAGGCTCTCCAAATCGTATTCTTAAGGCTCTCATTTTCTCAGTGTACTCCCCCACTTACTACGGCTTTAAAATCCCTGGAAAGGTTTAGTCATGGCTGAAACAAAGGTTTCTGCAGATTTTCACTGAAGGTTTCGGAAATGGGCGTGTGTTACGAAGGCACCAAAATCTGTCAACGCGAGGAAGAAAAAGAGAAACAGCCTCAGAATTCACGATGTTTCACTTTTCATTTTCTGTCTCTTACAATTTTTTATGGCAGGGTATTAAGCGAAATACGGTCGCAAGCTTGCTGAGATAATTTTAAAACTCCGCACAGCAGCTGTCTGCGGTGGGGGAACGAACGTGCTATTGTCGTTCCGGGGAGTGACGCGTTCACCACCACACCATGAGGGTCCTTCGTTTCTCCTGTCTCTCAGCTATTTCTATCGATCAGTGCCTTCAGCAATCACGTTACTCCCCAGAAAGGACAAAAGCGCATTCGTTCCCAATCACAGACACCTACTCTCTGGGGTTTTGTAAATATCTCAGCACCACTGTGGTTATACATACATACATACATTACATATAAGCTAAATTTGCTCAGCTGCATTTTTTTTGATCATACTCATTACACACACAGAACTACTGCTCATCAAAATTGCGTGGGTTATTTCAACAGTGAGTTGATATCAAGTGAACAGGGTACCAGCGATCCGGTGATGTGCTTCGTAATGCTTCCATTGGACCTCGTCGTTTGACAATTGTGAAAAAATAAGTTTAGGCAAATAAAAGAACTTCATTACTAGATGTCGTTTGTCAACCTAGGTGGAAATATGGGAACGGCTCCAAAACTACACCGTTATGGAAAAGTTACAAATTTAAAGCTCATTACAGGCTTCCTGTGACAGCTGAATGAAAAACGGGGCCGGAGATGTAGGGTACTGGAAGTTTTTTAAAAAACCTGGAAAGATTTGTAGTTGACAGCTCTTTAGAGAGTGAGTAGCGGTGACATGAGAGGCTACGATGAGCGTTGCGAAGACATTGCTGATTCTTACTGGAATAAGAATTTCACAGGACTCAATTCAATGCGATTTCAGCATTTTCGCAATCGGATGACTGCAGAACCTGTTCATCACCTCAGATAATTGCTATATAGCACATTTGCACTAGTAGATTGAACCGTATCATAAAATCACGGAATTGATATTCAGAGAAAGACTTTTTGAACGTTCTTATTCTGAGAGACATTCTGCTAACGGATCCACCTTGAATAAATAGTAATTATTCTACAAAGCATTTGCATTTTCATACGCCTCGCTTTACAGTGATAGTCGAAAAAATGTGAAGTTTTATCTCAACACCAATATTTTATTATCCATTCTTCGAATTTAAGTTTAAGACGTTATGTTTCCAGAGCGCGCATGACAAATCACGAGCGTCACCCGCGCTGTGTCATCGCCGTTCTGTTTATGAAACTTTTATGAACCGTGAATTAAGCTGAACAAGCCATTTCGAATCATTGTAATTGAATTGCAGATCGACGAACAGTTTTGTAAGAAACTGCCGTTGTGCTTTCAAGGCGTTGCCTCCGTTTGCAAACGAAGCTCAGGGAATATGGAAAAACCCACTAGATTACAATGTTTTCAATTGAAATTTCTACGAGTACTTCGTCTCACTTCGCAATCGCAACAGCCACAGTTTTAACCACACTTCACGAACACTGTAAAGCACTAAACAATAAGGTCGTTAACAACGATTTTTTTCATGTAGCGTGACATACTTTTTTATCATGGCCTGCGATACCTACTTGATACTTAAATAGCCGTCCTCACTGGTTCTGCCCGCCACAGCATAATCACCATTTTTTGGAAGATTTGCTGGTTAAGCCACTGTGGTTTGCTGGAATCTCGAGGTCAGTCTGCCAAAGTCTGCCCCCAGATCTTTACAACCACGGGGGTCGCAGCCCTTTATGGATCAGACGGAGATTTGCCGCTATGCGACCTTGATACCAGGATGGTGGCGGACTCTGCTATTGGTTCACTTTTAGCTAGGGTTTTTGAAGGGAAACGTCGGACTCCTTCTCAGCTTGGGAGACCCTGCCGGGGAACGAAGAGTCCAACAGCGCGTAGAAGGCGATCATCCTATTTGTGCAATGGATGTACTGGTGAGCGTAGTTTTTTCCCCTTGCATACCTTCACGTCATCAGATAATACCATAAATATCTATTATAAATAGGTGCGGTCATCCCTATTTGTCACTTCTTGTGTACGATTTCTAAACAAAATTCTTTGCTCTAGCATGTTAAAAAAAATATGCGCGGTTGTCTCTATTAGTGAGAAGTAATGCTACTGGTCACCATGCCATAGTGCTGTACCTCGTCTACTAATTGCTCACACTAAACTCCCTCAGTAAGATTGGCAAAAAATTAGGCTACCGGTGCCCAACTCAGGAAGCACGGTGAAGTGGGGTGTGCCATGAGATACGGCCACCTCTTGTTTCCATCTACATGAAGGCGGGTAGTGGTGATTGTAACGTAGTGGCCGGAGGCGTCCTGCAATACACATGGGAAGGTCTCCACGTCCCAGGCTCACCAAGCCTTAATCCCTTCATGGTCGGCAAGTTGGCACCAGACTTGTCTGAGAGGATTGCAGCACTGGCTCAATTCATTGCTATGCCACTTCAAGGCATTATAAAGGCCAGATATGCATTCAGTCATCTCCAACAATGTTTGATAAAAATCTGATCAAAGCCGAGAACTTCATGCTTTGTCTCTTATGAAGATGGATTTTGTAAACATGGAAGAATTAAAAATACCTAGGTGGAAGAGAAGTTTCTTGTTCAGTACATAAGGTTTTTTGACATGCCATGTCGCAACCTCACCAAATGGTCGAATGTTTTTCACTTTCATTTTCGACCACTGTTTTCCTCAGCGGATGTGGAAAGTATTTTTTAGGACAGAAGAATTTGCTCAAGTTTATTCGATAGCAATTAAAGTGTGAATACCTGCGAAAGACCGTTTAACACCATGAGAAATATTGGGGACGAGTAGCAAAGAATGGAATTGTCCAAAAGATGGGAAGACAGAAGGTATAGGAATCGATGATCTTTTTTCAACGTTTTCCAGTTAGGCCATGCCACCAGATATGACCGTTTTTCGATGTGCGGACGACTGCTTTTCGTTTTAAATATTAAAGCATCTTGTTGAAGATAAAGCACAATTTTTTTCAGCCTTGATAGGCCGATCTGTGCACCATTCTTTAGATTTCGTCAAACACCTATAGATGGCTTAGTGCATATTTGGCTTATGCAATGACTTGCGCTGCTCTGCTAATAAATAAAGTCGATCTTTTTATTTTACCAAAAAAGTTCGGCGCTGACCTTATCCACAATGAAGATGTGAGAAAGACAAGGACAAATCGGGGCGCGTCAATGAACCACATGAGGAGTGTATAGCACTACACTAAACCTTTCACCGATACGCTACATCATCTCTATTTTTATAGCAAAGTACTATGCAACTACTTATTCGCAATCTTTCACTTTTTGTTGTAGTAGCGTTTAACGACTTGACGCTTAATAGTGGTCGAGAGGTGTTTAGGAGAGTCGGACTGGGATGTTCAGCGATATGGTTCATCGCCACACCAGGGGTACCGAGCTGGGAGTTGGACGTTTCCGTTTGCACGCTCAGGTAAAAGTAAACGAATACCAGGAATCACTCCCCTACTAGCATCAAGCAAGTCGCATAGTGGCAAATCTTCTTGTGCACCACAAGGGCGACAGCTTCCTTTTTGGTAACGACCTAGAGAAGACTTCGACTAGGCTGACCTCGGGACATTACGGAACCACAATGGCTAAACCAGCAAATATCCGTAGACTGACGCTAGGGCCTGTACATTGATTACTCGCCATCCAAGTAAGTACTCACATATCCCAATGCTCAATCCCCCACCAGTTTCTTTTTGGACAATTGTGACAGATGTGAGGTTTTTTTCCAACTATGTCCCGAAGAATTTTTTGGGGCCACTTTTTACGTAAAAACTTTTTAATCAGTGGATAATGCTAACACTGACTCTTAACCACATTATAAACTCTGTTTGACATGTTTTTTCACATGAAGTTATTCGGGGAACACATTTCTGGTTCAATACTTTGTATACTTGATACTTGATACTTGAATGACCCGTTCCCACTGGTCGTGCGGCCCGCTGCACAAGCTAAATTTTTTCGAGATTTGCTGATTAAGCCATTATGGTTTCTTTGAATCCCGAGATCAGACTGGCCAAAGTCTGCCCGAGGTCTTCACCACCACAGGTAGTCGGAGCCGTTATGGATCAGAGGGAGAATTGCCACCATGCGACTTTGACACCACGTCGACGCTGGATTATTGTATTGGCTTATTCTTAGCTAAGCTTTCTGATATAAACGCCAGACTACTTCTTAGCTAGGGAGACCTTGCCAGATGATGAATCCCCCGCTATGCATCGCAGTCCGACACCCAGGAACACCTCTCAGCAACGATGATGCGTTCAACCACTTGGAGATTAATTCTCTAGAAGTTAAAGTGGAAAAATTCACATAAATGCATAGCTTATTCCAACAACTTCATAGCTTAGTCCCGTGTTTCAGTTGACGGTCGCAAGTGCCGTGGAGAAGTTCGTTCCAAATGGCCCCGATGCCAACATACGAACCGCTCTGTTCACCACACCTTGCCACATCGCTGTTGACCAATTCGCCATGATGATGTTTGTGGTCTACACAGAATCTCTTTCGTATAAAAATTGTACGAAAAAGAATAAAAATCTTACCGAAACGTTCCTGAAGTTATCAAGTGCGTAGGGGGAATAGCTTCGATATTCATGGGCATGTCTAGCTGACACATGTCGTTCATCATTCCTCCGCATGTGGAGGTCACCGTATTGCCGACGACGGTGCAGTGAGGCAGCGTTATGCGGCGTTCAACTGTGAGCAATTTTTTTCAATCAACGGCTAATTTCTTCGAGAATGTCGCACAAAAATTCTATACTTAGTTTTCGTCAGTGATCCTCTGATCTTTTTTACTTGTATAACAGTACTGCATCAAATAATCAAATAATCCCCTGATAATCATCTGAAATGTGGGACTTTTTCGACAGCAGGAACTCTTTTAATAAAAGCATTGTAATTCAAAGAGAGATCAGAAATGTCTATTAGTTCGCTGGTTCTTCTAGCTTCTTACTATTTTGCCGTAGTAAATGCGTGCAGTCCTTGCTGAAAGTCTTCAGATTCCAAGCTAGAAGTGGAAATAATTGTTAGACAACTGTAAAATGGAAATGGCGAAATTTGAGCATTCCATCGTGTTCGTGGTTTCTTCGAGAATATTTCATTTACCTCTTCAACTTCAGTACCCTCTGCAGAATTCACTTCGTCATCACTTCTGCTCAAAAAAAATGGTTTTAAATCCTAACGGTTTTCCTCGACGTTTACGTCATTTTGCGTAGGAAGGACAACATGACGGCAAGTGATGCCAGTGTTAACCTTGGCAGTTTGGAGCGTACACCATTAATGACCTTTTTACATGATAAGACATCATGTGTTGTACGGATTGCAGAATTTCTTGAATTTCTTTCGTTTTCCCTCATCCATCGTCCACAGTACTCTTCCAATTTTCTTGTAGTTTGGATTGCAGTTTGAAAACTACTGTTCCACTTTTTTGAATGTTGTTGAATGCCGGCCGAGTTGACTTTACTTCGCATTATTGGATAGGTGTGCTAGAGCGTTTTTCATTGGATGTGGAGGAGTGAATTGGCCTTTTCGTGATAGTGTTGAAGAAGATGCAATTCTTCTAAACCACTGTTATGCCACATTTGTGAACGCTCTTATCTGGTGTTGAAAGTGAAGAACTCACAATCCATATTTGCTGCTCCATCAGCAGTAATTTGCTCGCATTGCAATGGAGTATAGTCGATCCGAACAGTGAGCTGACACAAAATTATTTCGTTTATGACATCAGAGAGGCCAGCGACACGACCTTGCTGTTCGAGAACATCAACGACCTCAAGAACAAAGTTCTTCACTACCTGATAGGGTTTATATGGTTTTTCAAACTACACTGAGCTATGACGACAAACTACATTAAAATATAAACGATCACCAAGCGTCTGAAAATTTAAATTTACATTCTACAGTCGTACAGAAACCGCGGAAGAACAACTAGAAATTCAAGACCTGTGAACTCACCGCTTGCATTACAATACGTGATACAAATGTCCGAGCTCCCTCCACGCTAGTTGCAATACCAGGAAACCGCGCGGGAAGACTGGGGTTGGTCGAGTAGAGCAAGGCCGGTGGCAAAGTAAAACCGGTGATGCTGAAGCTTCTCGTACTTGCTGCAACGACATTCCGTAGTTCTGTTGTAAAAAATTAAAAACTAAATAATTCAAGATAACAAAATACCGGCGGCCGCTGGGGTGTATTGTCTGTTGAAACACAAATTATCATCAATTACTATTCATAATAACAACAACCGCTTTGTATAAAAGAGCGTCGCTGAGTGTGTTCGGCTCATTCGAGATGATCAACAGCGGAAGATCTGGTTTGATGCGGGACGAAGACGTCACATCGAGAAGAGGAATAACTGTGGACCATCGACAAGGATCGTCGGCTCTGATGGAGACGAAGATGTCGAAACGTTAGCCGCATAGAACACTCGTATCAACCTTGTGTAATCTCAACAACATAAACAAATGTTGATTATTATAGCACCTAGCTTAAATGATGGTCGGTTTCAAAAATAAATAAATCTGTTCGATTTATTTTCCATAGCACTTTTTTTCTTTTGGTACTTAAAATTAAAAAAATCTTTACATCAAACGGTTTGTCTTAAGGCGACTCCTGAAAAGTGATAAAGTGTAAAATGCATTTACTCTGTGGTCTGGAGTATTGCCAATATCTCGGCATCATTTTGGTTGTATTTCACGTAATACCCTGCTGTGAAACATTGTAGTAGGCAACAAATGACTAGTTTACATTTACTTTGTTCAAGACTCTTCACTTTATCTTCAAGATTGCATGTGCGTGTACTCCCATAGTAATTTTCTACCGATTACCTTGACCTGGCGGTATCATCCCACAAGCCGACACTGTCGAGGCGTTCGTTAGCACCGAAATCAGAAGGGACAGAAGTTTCGCCACGTTTGTGAGACTAATCATTCTTGGCTTCTAAAAACCTAAGCAAACATGTAAATTGGAGCGAAAAATAAACATTCTGTTTACTGGGTCGGATCATAGGGCAACAGACGATTTTGCATTCGGCCATTTTACGTCTGTGACGCTAATGTGACAAGCATTTTGCAATTGTGCCAGCAAACATATCAACAACAACAGCCCCATATAAAAAAGCGCTGCCGGTTAACCACAGCTCACTCGTGTGGTGTTCACTGAAGAAGATCCTGTCTTGGTACGATAACAAAGACGCCACATCGAGATACCAAACAAATGTGAACCACCTACACGGATCGTCGGCTCTGATGAAAACGGAGACGGCGGAACGTTAGCCGAAGTAAATCTGTTTATCCATCTCGTGCAAGCACAACAATTTAAGAACATTTTTTGCGATTCCTTGGTTTCTCAAATGGAGCTAGGAATCGACAAGTATTCGTTCACAGGCAAGGTAACACGTGATCGATGGACCACTCTGTTCGACAAAAGATTCGGAACATAGTTAGGCACCTCATATCCGTTGTAAACCTCGCGAAATTCTTGAAAGCGACATTTGTCACAAACTCTGGTGTCAGGTAGAACGTGAGAATCTCTCAATGAAGTAGAATGTTCCTTGAACGTTAAGTGAGAACAAGGTGCGTGACAGCAACGACTCAAAAAATTGAAGGAATGGGGCAGTCCCTTCAGTGGCACGATTTGAATTGGGCTTCCACCACTTCGTACGTCATGCTGCAGCATAAAATCCTGAATTTTCCACGAATATAAAAAATTCACAATCGAGAAGACGGTGCTTCTATAAGTGCACATATGCGAAACAGCCGAAAATGAAGATATCGATTGAAAAATACGAAAGGCAACCTTCTCTATTGAACGTTGCTTGCCGCAAGTTACTTAACTACGCAAATCGTATTCGTTAAGGTTCCATTTTCTCAGTGTCCTCCCGCACTTACTACGGGTTTTAAATTTCCCGGAAATGTTGATTGAGAGCAAAAACAAAGGCTTCTACGGAATTTTGCTGAAGGGTTCTGGAACGGGCGTGTGATTGACACCGCACTGAGCTGACGTCTCCCTACTAAGCTTTCTAAACATTTCAGCTTTTCAACAGAGATGTTCATTGAACGGCTCCAGTTTCTAACAGTTTCTCAACAAAACAAGATTTGTTTTTGTTCAATCTGTGTGATGAAGTCTTATTTCACCCATGTAATGGTTGAACACTCACCATTATTTCTGTAGATGTTTCGAAGAAGATCTCTAGGAGAGATTGAAACGTTGTTTTCTAACAGGAGGTGGCTGATATCGAGAATCCCAAGTTTTCGCAGTAATCCAAATCTTTTTCTTTGTCAAAAATAGCTTTTCAAAGACTCTACTGATTTCTACTAGAATAAGAATTTCAGAGAACTGCATTCAATGTATTTTCAACGTTTTCGTAAAAGGATATCAGCCAAACATGCTGATCACCTCGGAAAATTGTTGTATGACACAGGTGACTTGGACATCGGTTTTTGAAGAGCTGTTTACTGACAGCTGCACATCAAGCGAATAGAATTATTGTTCCGGAAAGTACTTGATTGACTACTTATGCACATTACGGTACTTATCGAAGTAGTGGATCAAGGTGAAGGTTCTCCTCATTTCCAATACTTCGGCGAGAACTCTTCGACTCGAAATGTTACACAGTCAGACCTGCCGTTTTCGTCGATGACAAATCGAAAACAGTGCCAGCGTTGCAGAATTGTCGTCCCTGTTATTGCTTTTTTATGAACGCTGATTGAAGCCTAATATGCTCTTCCGTGTTGTACTACGGCATTCGCCTTCCTAAGTTCTCGTTGCAGAGAAGAATTCATTCCTTTTGCAACAAGGTATTTTCATGCATTAGTTTCATAAATGCTTATCTTCTTAACTAAGTGCTAATTTAAAAAACTTTGTAACGCAAAACTTCACAGGAGAATTATTTCAGGTTTTATCTTCTCACGATGTTCCACCGTTAAGTATTCCTTTAAAGAAAGCTCATGAACCGCAATAATTTCAAAACGTCATTTTATACGGATTAGTCAAAACGACCTACGAATAGCACTCTCGGATGCATTAAACTCTCACTTTGTTTTGGTAAAAAAATTTGGTGTCTAAAGTACAACCTCGGTTTGCTGTCAAACCTAGACATCAAATACAAGTCAGACTATCAGAATAGAAAGTAATAACCACTCCTTGTTTTGAGATTACTCGAGAAAAAAAAGCAATCAACTGATGCCACAATAGTAACACCCACGCGATTTAACAAACCTATCTTCGATCATAAACGCAAGAGCGACTGTTATGGTGTGACGTCCGTCGATTTATTAGCGGACGGGAAATGAGCAACTCTGCTTGGGAATTTCACTGTTGAAAACTTTGGAAGAATTTAAAGAAGTTCTCCCTAAATCAGTTTCTTAGAACAATTTCTGAGGCCTGTTGTTGTGCTTCGAAAAATATCGATGGACCATAAAGGCTGTACAAGTTCTTGAAATTGTCTGAAAAAACTCGTTAGCATTAAAATGGTCAACCCAGTGAAACATAAATCGCGAGCATCGCCTTATTTCTGTGAAATTAAGAACAATTCCATTGATGGTTTTTGCACTCTTTATCGACGTACTCAGTAATTTCTTTCTAAGCACCACCGTTTTATCTCACATTAACTCTCAACGGAACGAATATTTTCGAATGCTTCAGTTATGCCTATCTATGTCTGGAAATCAATATGACGAACGACTTAGCTCCAGAGCTGAGCAGAAGGAAAGGAGCGGCTTGGGGGAGCTTTCAAGAGCATCGGGAATGTAGTGAAGAGAATAAAGAGAATAAAGAACAGCCGACTCCGTGCGCACCTTTTCGACTCAATCGTACTTCCTGCCCTAACGTATACGTCAGAAACTTTGCAACTGCGTAAGCAGAGGTGAAAGATCACCCAGCCTTGTTAAAAGCGCAGTCGAGAGGACGATGGTAGGAGCATCCCGTTTAAGACCAGTGAGGGATGGGATTCGAAGCTCCGACCTGCGTCAACGATCAAAAATCAAAGATGCAGTTTTGTAGGCCAAACAGTCGGAGATAAGTTGGGCCAGACACGTGATGCGCATGAATGACAACCGATGGACAACAGCCATTAATGACTGGATTCCTCGGGATGTCAAACGTACTGCAGGAAGAGGAAGAGAAGATGGAAATGTTGCTTTCTTATAGCAGGCAGTTAACTCAATCTATTCGGCATCTTAAGTTTCCGAAGCAATCCGAATTTTTTTTTGCTAGAAACGGCGTTGCGTTGACATAGCTGATTCTTACTAAAATGAGAACTTCACAAAACCATATTCAATTCGATTTTAGCGTTTTTGCTAACCTATGACGGTAGAATTTGTTCGTCACCTCAAAAAATTGGTATATGGGACAGTTGGCTTAAACACTGGATTTTTATAAACTGTTTACCGACAGCTGTACAACAAGCGAATAGAATGTTGTTTCGAAAGGCATTTCGTTCACTAACTGTGCAAACTACTGTACTAGTCGAAGCAGTGGATGAAGCTGAAAGTTATGCTCATTTCCTAAAGTTCAGTGAAAAACCAGCAGTAGCGAATATTGTCGCACGCCTTCGGAAAAATTTAAGCATTGCCCGAATAAAGTCCCTGCCTGAGAATGCCGCTTGCAAAACTGGCTGCTGAAGCATTTAGAGATTCTTTCTTAAGGAATAGTTTAGAGCAAAATATATGGCCTGTTGTTTAAAAACGCACTACAGAGAACATCTCGGTCGCCATCTTTTTGTTGCCTCTATCAGTTTTACGTTCAACGTCTTTACGGCGACTGTAATTTGGTTTACATCACTGAAATTCTATTAGCGTGACTAGGTGACTAATAAATAGGAGGGCGCCTAGGAGGCGGCTGCCACCAGTGAGCCTGTTGTCTGTTAATTGAGAGATTGCCAAGCAATACGTGCATTTAAGGAAGACCACATTCAGAGCTCAACAAGCTGTGCGTTTGTATTAAACACTCAATAAAGCAAAATAGGTAGCCATTCTTTCCTTGACTACGAAAGACCCTCGATACTGCAGGATCGGAGTAGTACGGAAATACTGCTAAAGTTTCACGGCTACACTAGGTAGTATAAAAACTAAAGAAAGTAAGGCTTTTTAAAGGCATTTTAATGCATTAGGTTTTATCAAGAAACGCCCTTCAGAAAGGCGAAACGAAGGACGTGCATGGTGTAGTGGTGAACACGTTAGCCCCATGTAAGGGTAATAACGTGTACGATTCCCAAAGCAGGCACCTGCTGTTCGGAGTTTTGTAAATATCTCAGCATCATTGTGGTTGAAAATCCTTCATTTCGAGAATGCTTATAGATGAGGAAGTAAAATAAACATGGGCACTATATAAGCCTGTTATTCTGATGAGATGGATACATTACGATTCCATGTGAACTCTGTGCGGTTGGTCTCCACGTGAAATACTTGGTGGAAAACTCATAGAAAGCGGTGAGTGTGCAAAGACTACATGTTCAATGTGATTGAATTCTTCTTCAGCGTTTTCTCTGTTTGTTTATGGAGGTGTTTGGACGAATAGATTGCTGTCAACTTGACCTTCCAGGTTCTGAGGAAGGCGAAATCCGCCGAAATGTCAGCTTCTACGTAAATAAAGAAATATAACAACACCTCACGTTTGCTCAACAAGAATACGAAGGATTACTTGATCAATGCCGAGGTTAATAGAAAGTCGGATGTGGGAGTTACTGCAGGATTGAGTATTCTTCGGTATTGCCTTGTTTCTCCAGTACAGTATGGTTATTTCGTTGCGGAAATCAGTCAATTGTGGCAATATGTAGACGATGTAATCCCTACGAACGAATACAGTTTTCACTGCCGCTTGAAATTTTTGGTCAATATATTGTTGAATGCTGGTTCATCGATGCTCTCTGAAATCCACGAATAGACGCTTCACGGTGCTCCAAAGTAGTCACCACAGGCCATCGCCATTTTGACATATTGGAAAACCTCATCGATCATTTCTAGCACGAAATCCGCGACTATGAGAACAGAGAACCGGGCAGGAACATTGCTGAGTCGGACAAACAACGCAGAGATATCAAATAGCGTTACTACCACGGAGCTACTCCCGTCCTTCTTGTGTTTTAGGCAGAAATAATAAGTAGACATTTCTAAACATTCTTCACTAAAATTGTGCATCTTCGTGTTCAATTCTAACACTCCTTTGGTTTGTCATCACTTCTCAAGCATTTAAAGATTTTCGTGAATGAAGCTGCGTTCCAAAAGGTTAGAGTTTCAGCAAAATTTCAACTCTCCTTTGCGGAGGTATTCTTGCCAACGATTCCAGAATTCTGCATCAGCAGAAAAGTAATTTTATGTTCGTTAAAGGAAATACACATTCTTGCGTATTTTTATTAAATTGGCGGTTTCAGTCAACCACTTTACTGTTGACAAAAGAGTAGAGAACAAAATAAAAAATGAAATCGCTTAAAAGCTACGTGGGCCAGTCCATACATCGCTCACCATCTTGAATTGCAGCAATTCGAAGAAAACTGTGGTACTTCGATTTCTGATGTTCTCACTTGTTCTCATCACTCACTCATGGGTTGAACATCTTCGAAATCTGTGAATTTCAATGGATCCGTATGTCTTTTCCTCCACTACTATTCTCACCCAAATTTGATCGCTTTAAGCCAACAAGGAAAAGGTATTAACTCGAAAATAAGCACTCTTAGTAATGTAAAAACTTACTGACTTGTCACCGCCACGCCTAGCCAGTTATGCTGCACTTTCCCAGTGAATTCTTGAACACATTATAGAGTAATTGTCATTTTCTGTTCAGTTGTTCTCATTGGGTAATAAAATCTTCATGACAACCCTTGACCATATGATATAAATAAAAACCAGCTCATTTGATCAAGAAACGTTTGCTTTGATAAGAAAAAGGTATCAAAGGAGCACTCGAAAAATGGACATCTGGTCCGATCAACAAGTGGTTTTCTTCTCTTCGTTTTCTTTGCATCCTTGTTATTTGCTTTTATGTAATACATCGGATATACATGACAGTTTAACGAAATCCATATTAATTAACTACCAACAAAGAAATTTTTTTATACAATCTTGTAAGCCGATCTTTTTTGAGCTGATGCAGGTTGGCATAAGTTTTCGTTGTCGCTGCTGTCGTTGTTGCCATCGTGGTCGTTGCTAGTGTTGTTGGTCGATAGCTGACGTTTAGGCTATTTCGCCTTCTTCAGGGTCTGGTCATATACGATGTAACACCAGCTATGTATTCGGTGAATTATTTATGGCATTAATGAGGATCGAAGTTTCAAATAAAAGCCATATTGATCAAAAGCTACTCACCTTGCTGTTACGAGTGGGACTGGCCCACGCGTTGCACACGTAGGGTCGTGAGCGAGACTCTCCCAAGTCAAAAAAATCATTTTGAAATAAGGCGCCAGATCACGTGAAATAGTGAGGTGCTCTTCTTTCAGGCTTATCTCTAGGGTTTTCAAATTTATGCAAAACGCCTCAAGAGTGTTTCGCGTTGCTGTTTTCGATTCTTGCGCCAGGATCCAGACATTCCTGAAGATTTCAGCTCACTTGGGTAAGTGAACCGACTTTATACGATAGTCGTGGTCTATTATAGCAACCGGAAATTTAGAGAGGAACGGTGAATCACTTGCCAGAAGCTCACATTTGTTTGTCCTGAAATATCGATGGTGACTTTTTCTGAAAACTCGCCATAACTATCGGTAATACAGGCGGTTGGTTGCAAAGTTTATAACATGTAAAAACTTACAAAACCACACTTGTGAATGAGACTTTGCTTCCACTTTTTTTGGACCCCAGGAAGTGAGAATTTCTCCAAGGTGCCATTTATACTTTATTTCTTTTTAAACTAGAAACTCTTTAAGAGCCTAGTTTACACTATAGTCTGTTAAAAGATCTTGCACCTTGTTGAATTTGGATTTCAGATTTTATTTTAGGATTTTTTTCAATATTATTATTAGGCCATTATATCTCCACATATCACTGTTATTATTATTTTATCGTCAATGTTTATTTCCTTCTTATTTAAGTCAATTTTCTTTTTTTTATTTCTATCCGTCAAATTTTTTTGGATTCTCACAGGATCTTATTTGAATTGATGAGATCCACTGGGAGGTGTGTTCATTAAACGATATAATTATTTGCGAGCTAGTACAAATTGAAAACACAGATAGATTGACATGCTTAAAAAATTAACGGTCTCAACAAATGGACAGACTTTTATACAGTTTTCAGCAAAGAAACGATTTTTAATGTTCTACGATCCTTAAGAAAAATTCCTGATGATCCGGCTAAATAAGACGCACGCTTTTCTGTGATTTCACTGCCATTCTACACTTTTTTTCCATGGAGTTCTTCTTCTCGTTCTTCACTTTCTCTTCCACCCATCTATGTGGCTGTGTGAGTGGTCAGATAGATGATGATGTGCACATCCATTCATTGAGACCGTTATTTTTTTAAGCATGTCAATCTATCTGTGTTTTCAATTTCTACTAGCTCGCTAATAATTATATCGTTCAGCAAACACATCTCCCAGTGGATCTAATCAATTGAAGTAAGATCCTGTGAGGATCCCAAAATTTTGACGGAGAGAAATAAACAAAAAAAAGGAAATTGATCCAAGTAAGAAGGCAATGAACATTATTGAAAAAATAACAATAACAATGATATATGGAGGCGTAATGACCTAGTAATAATATTATAATAATAAGTAATAATAATAAAGTTTTTCGCTGTTTGGGACATGTTTCTCAAAAGCGCCTTTTCCTGTGAGAGGGATGAGAGGAGCGGTAATGAACCAAGTGTTTTTACTGCTTAGGTTTCGGTACCACTTCCTAATGTAGCCGTTTTCTGATAGGTTAATTTAACATTCAAGAATGGAAGCCAGTTTCCATTCGGTTTTTTTCGGGTGAAGTTAGTATATTCCGACGGCTCGTTAAACAACTCAAATCATTTGACAATTTTCTGTCGTGTTGACCGTTACCATACTTTATACAAATGTGTCGAATGACTTTGCTGTGCAAGCCATCCGCGAGCTCCTTATACAAAACGAAGAAGGTACCAGCATGTATTGCTTCTCTATTCAGCAGTTGTTGACACTTTAAAAGCAGTGCAAAAACTGCTACTCTTCACATTTTACAGAAAGTACTACGCTCATCTATCTTTGAACGCTCTGAAGAAGACGAAATCTGCCGAAATGTCAGCTTGTGCGCTCATGGACGGAGAAGAACTGTTCCTCGGAACATGCGACAGTAGAGGAATAGGCGGCGTCTGCGTTCTCGTCAACACGAGTTTGTCCATGAACATCGATTCATCCGAACAACTAACAACCCGTAATCGGACGTGTACGATTAAAAACGATATCGATTAATACATGCTTTGACAATCTTCGTCGTTTACACGCCGACACCAAACTATGGCAGGGAGAAAAAGTCGAAGCGTTCAACATGGACTTGGAAAAGTTCTACACAGAAGACCATACATTCTTCAAGGTCATCATTGAATGTTTCAATGCCAACATTAGACCAAGAAGAACGTCTGTAGAACGTCACATTGCGATCCCATGGATTAGAATAGAACGAACAGGGAGAGCGGCTATCTAAGTTTGTCATGGCGAAAAAAACCATCCATGGTAACTCGCAATTCCAGAAGCCCCACCCTCAACGCTGGAAGTGGGAATGTCCCAATGGAGAGTACCATAGCGAAATAGACCACGTTATAGTAAATAGAAGGTTTTCCTAACGGACGTCGCTGTTGTCCCAAAAATCCTACACAGGATCAGACCACCGTCTCCTTCGTTCTAGATTCTATTTCTTGCGAAAAAGGAGAAAAAGCCACTGAATTCAAAAAAACGAAGTTCCAGAACCAGCATAAACAGAGACATATTCAATTTATTAGTCGGTAGTTAGGGAAGATGCCGTTGCCGATAACGTCGACGAAGGATACGATCGGCACATTCAACACCTTTACGTTAGCGCTATTAAAGCTGAGAATTCGAAAGTCACCAGGAGCCGTCTCGCTCCAAAAACACTCGAGTTGATACACCCAACGTGGAATCTTTTCGACCTCATACGATAATTGCGGTCTATCATCACCTGTGTCACTTGTATCAGTCGTAGTCCCGTTGAGCGTCGAGTGACTCGAGAGGGCGCCAGTGAACCCCTCCACTTTTCAGTGTCACGTGCAGCTGTAGCCCAGCGGGTTTTGCCTGCTCTAGGAACTAGTCGATCATCATATCGTTCTTCTAGGCTTTTCGTGAAGAACTTTGACCGTCGGGTCGGTGGTCTTCCTTCAGTGCGTTTAACATCCCGAGGAATCCAGTCATTAACGGCTCTTGTCCATCGGTTGTCATTCAAACACACTACGTGCCCGGTCCACCTTATCTTCGATTGTTTGGCGTGCAGAACGGCATCCTTGATTTTTGATCGTTGACGCAGCTCGGAGCTTCGGATCCCTTCCCCTACTTTTGTGGAACGGGATTCTCCTAGCATCGCCCTTTCGACTGCGCGTTCGATAACGCTAAGTGAGCTCTCATCCTCCTTACGCAGCGACCAAGTTTCTGACGCATACATCAGGGCAGGAAGTACGGTCGAGTCGAAAAGGTGGGCATAGAGTCGGGTGTTTCTTGTTCTCTTTACAACATCCTCGATGCTCTTGAAAGCACCCAACAACATATTTTTCAACAAGTACTTAAAATTTCCACATGAACCATGCAGTAACGCAAACTGATTATATTACATAAAAAATATGTACTACTACAATCCTCACGTAGTCATTCGTAGCCACAAAAGACCGCGTCGGCTCATCTCAAACCAATTTAAGTATCTCATATAAAAGGACAACAACTTGAACCAACTACATCAGGGCTTCACGTCGAAACTGGAAACTGGACAGTATTGCCTTTTTTTGTATTTATTGGCCTCTAAAGGTCACTCGCTTGCTCGGCTACAGTACATCGTTGGCAAAAAAAATCTCTTACACGTTTGGGAGATTTTTCTTTAGGCAAACTTTCAAAAGTATTGTTGTAACTTGAAAAATTTTCAAGGATTCTTTTTAACACAATGAATTTTATTTACGTTAGCACTACGGTGTAGTTAAAGGGAGAAACAATTCATTATCGCTTTCTTCGTTTCTTTTTTTCCCTTCCACTGATGACACTGAAAGCTGTGATCTGCTAACGACAAGAAGGCAATTTTTATCAACTAAATACCGCCATATACAGGATGTCTATTAATTTGCATACTAGACTTTGTTTCGAGGTGATAGATCTTAAGCAAAAAAATACAGTACATCGTGCAAATCTCTTGCTTTACTGAAGAGTCTAAATGGGTTTTTTACAAATCGCTATTTCAGCCAACGCGTCAAGGTTCCACCTTCATCAGCCCCACGGTGATTCTAGTCCAGTGTCCACATCCTTGTGAAGTACTGCTATCTAGCTCTTCGTTGTCATCACATCGAGGCAAGTCGGATCCATCTCTTTACTTTTCTGTAGTAATAAAGGCGACCAAAAAAGTAGAACTGGTGAGCTAAAGAAATTACTCATGTGAGCGGCCATAACTTGTACTTCATTCCGTATCCTATTTCATGATGAGTGTCAAAATCCTCAAAACCAAGTTGATATCATGTGAAAGCGGAAACGAGTGAGTACGATGACTGTAAGAATACGTAGCCTGAAGGAAGCAAATAAGTAGAAGGCTTCTCGAAGCCCCTGTGTCGACGACGAACGTTTGGGGAAACTTACGCTCACATGCTTAAAATCAGGTAATTTCTTATTAATCGTTTGCATATAGCGGCCAGAATTCATTGGAGAATAATGGCTATCGAGTGGAGTAAAGTCTGAGCGGAAGTGATATGTTCTTTCTCAGCAAGACAAACCAACGCGATAGTGAAGAAGTCGATTTCGACAAAAGTTGAAAAGAACGAGTCACTGTTTCTGAGCAATAAAGTAGGTGCATGATAAATATGGATATTCAATAAAAAGTATATATATTTATGTATGGTGTGGTGGTGAACGACACACCCACGAAAGGGTAAAAGCGCGTTCGTTCCCCACCGCAGACACCTTCTGTCAGGAGTTTTGTAAATATCTCAGCATCATTGTGGTTACACATATATACATACATTATATATATATATATATATATGCAAAATCTGCTCAGCGGATGTATATCTGTGCATCATCCCGACTACACTCATTGCACAGATTGAACTACCGCTCATCGATATTGCTTGGGTTATTTCAACAGTGAGTTGATCTCAAGTGAACAAGGCACCACTGATCCGGCGATGTGCTCTGTAATTCTTCCGTTCGACCTCGTCGTTCAACAGTTGTGGAAAAATACGTTTAGGTAAATAAAACAGATTCATTACTAGAAGTCGTTAGTCAACCTAGGAGGAGATATGGGAACGGTTCAAAAACTGCATCGTTAAGGAATTATTATGAATTTAAAGTTCATTCACATGGTTCCTATGACAGCTGGATGAAACGTGGGGCCGGAAATGCAGGTTAACAGAAAGATTTTAAGAAAACTAGAAAATTTGTCGTTGACCGCTCCTTTGAAGAATGAGTGGTGCTGAGATGAGGGGCAAGTGCGGCATCTCCAGCGTAAATCGCGTTTTTTTAGGACATACCTTTAATGGTAAAGTTCATTATCGTTTCAGTGAAAACCTTCGGGGTTTCGCATTGGCCATAAAAACTGAACGATTCAGGACAAATTTTGCTACATCGGAGTTTTGCTACATTACATACAAGTACAAAAATCTCCAAGTACAAGGTGCTTCACACAGCCGCTGCACACCGAAATGTAAAGAGCAACCATAATTCATAAGCGTGGTTTCTATTACTCTTAACAGCACGCCGCAAAACTCCACGGCAACCTTTCATAAGGAGTGACAGCCACACGCTTGGGACAGGCTACATCTGCAGGCAGCGAACTAAGTTTCGTTATGGCATACCATAGTAAAAAAATATAAGGAAAAAAATGTTATTTTTCGCTGAAGTTTTTACTGATTTATACCTCAGCAAAGTTTGATTAAAACTGTACCCATTGTGATGAAGTAGTCGAAGAAATCTCATCCGAAAACTTTGTAACCTTGTGTTTCTTCCCTATTCTCTGAGACTCGCTGAAAAACGGAAGTATCACATTGAAAGCACAATATCATTCTGTCGCAAAACTGTTCGTCGATGAGCAATGCAATTACAACGATTCGAAATGGCTTACTCTGCTTCATTCAACGTTCATAGAAATCTCATAAACAGAACGACGATGATACAGCTGCGGTGGCGACCACAGTTATCGTATCAGGTCGGTTACGACCACGATTATCGTATGAAGTCGGTTACAAAAAGATTCCACATTGGCGTATCAGCCCGAGTGTTTTTGAAGGCAGAAGTCTCTTGATGACTTTCGAATTCTCAGCATTCATAGCACTAACGTAAAGGTGTTGAATGTGCCGATCGTATCCTTCGTCGACGTTATCGGCAACGGCATCTTCCTAACTACCGACTAATAAATTGAATAGTCTCTGTTTATGCTGGTTCTGGAACTTCGTCTTTTGAATCCAGCGGCTTTTTTCTCCTTTTCGCATGAAGTAGAATCTGGAACGAAGGAGACGGTGGTCTGATCCTGTGTAGAATTTTGGGACAACAGCGACGTCCGTTAGGAAAACCTTCTATATACTATAACGTGGTCTATTTCGCTATGGTGCTCTCCACTGGGACCTTTTCACTTCCAGCGTTGAGGGTGGGGCTTCTGGAATTGCGAGTTACCATGGATGGTTTTTTTCGCCATGACAAACTTAGATAGCCGATCTCCCTGTTCGTTCTATTCTAATCCATCGATCCCAATGTGATGTTCTACAGACGTTCTTCTTGGTCTAATGTTGGCATTGAAACATTCAATGATGACCTTGAAGAATGTATGGTCTTCTCTATAGAGCTGTCCCAAGTCCATGTAGAATGCTTCGACTTCTTCTTCGTAATATCCTAATGTCGACGCGTAACCGACGAAGATTGCCATAGCCAGAATTGATCTACATCTTTTTCAATCGTAAACGTCCGATTCGGGTTATTAGTTGTTCGAATGAACCCATGTTCATGATCAAACTCGTGCTGACAAGAACCCCGACACCGCCGACTCCTCTACTCTCGCATGTTCCGCGGAACAGTTTTTTTCCCTTCATTTTTGGACGGCGTGTAATTGTTGGCGTCGTCTCGACTCGGCCAGGCCAATGACGTCCTACCCAATTGCAGGTACTGATCATCACCATAGTTCTTTCCCATCCAGGCAGCTTCCATTGGCCTTGAGATTTTAGCGGCCTCTCCATACTTGTCCTACCCAACGCCGCGAAACTGGAGGCTCTTTCAGGGTCAGGGGAATGATGCACGTTTATTTTACTGTGTTTAACTTTTAAAACGCACGTATGGCCTAATGGCCTCTAAACGTGGGAGCTGGATTTACTCATGCGTAGCTTGCCGGGCTCTCCCAGAGTGGACATAGAGCTTATTTGTTGGAGGCGACTTCTAGGCGCCTTCCTTATACTTCACCATCACTTTATTGTAATCTTTTAGGCGATTTGACTCGTACAATACAATCCGCGTGAGCGAGGACGCACCCAGACACGCATGCATGAATACGCCTTCCAAATATAGAAAGTATGAGCCAGATCAGTGCAGCAGAAACAGGGAGTCCATCTCGTGGATCCACCTACGTTTCAAGGAAGCAAAGTCGCTTTTGGTCCTCGGTTAACTTCCTATACGCCCGCCACTTGGGGGACGCTCCACGTAGCCCCGCTACTAACCGGCTATCAGGATTCCTCATATGAAGGAGATCCGTGGTTCAACAGCATAAAGACTAAAAATTCTCAAGCAGCAGCAAAAACTACATTGGCAATGCAAAAGACCTTCGCAGACGATATAGCCGAGGAAGTGAATCGAATTTGAGAGGTGCTAGGCTGTGCTTAACACGCAATTAGGATAGTGGGGAAAAAAGGACGCAGAATTTCCAAATGAGGCTACTTCTGTTTGTACCACGTCATGTTTCCGTCACTATGGTTAGGCCTGAGTGCGCATGCCGCACATGAATGAGAATAAACAACTGTAAACAGGATTTTTTACGAATTAAAGAAAAAAATGGTGATTTTGCGAGCACTTGAAGATATTGTATTAATTTTAAAAAAGGGTGTCTTTAATTTTCCATCTATTAACACGATTTCATACTAGAGCATTTTTATATTAGAGTCGTTTGATCGCCCTATTTGTAGTTGGTCAATGTATAGTCGTTCTTTACGAGGGTAACGAGAAATTGAGGAAGAATATTACGGGCATTCAGTGGTGTTACATGCATTTTGTTATTTCATCTCATTGAAACTTAGACGACTAGCACTGTGCGATGGCGCGCAAGAACAGGTGCACTAGCATCTCCTAAGGCATAACTATATTTCATTTTGCTCAGTTTATTTTCAAGAATTGCGTCTTGTCGTAATCTGAATGGAAGCACTCAATAGAATTTTTAGCAGACAAAATTTGATTCAGATCTGCCTTTAGCGAATTCCCACTCTGTAAACTGATGTGCAAAACATTCGCCCAGCGATCCCATTCCTCATGTGAGTCGCAGACTAGGCTAAAAAAAGATGAATGTCTGGGCATTGATTAACCCCTAAAAGATGGGTCACGTTAACGGTAATTGAATAGGGTATCTGGCCCATACAACGACTCGAGGGGAGCTACCAATTCATCCAGTCAGTGCTGCTTTCCTCACAGACAGATCCAGAACCAGTTTTGCGATCCCATAAAGATGGAGGGACATGGTAAGCTGGGGCGTTGTATCTTTCCCATGTATATTGCTGGACACCTCTAACCCCTGCGCTAAACACGTCGCTATATGACCTATATTGTACGACAGTTTTTGACCAAAGTGGTACCGTTGATCATTTTGTGTGATAACGTGAATGCCAGAGATTGAGATTAAAGCCTTCTACATGCCCCAACCCTTCCGTTATTATTTCTGCGTTACTGTCCTGGGTCGCAAAACAAGTCGAACTGTGATCTTGTCAACCCCGGTGACAACGTACCACACACTATGGCAACCACATCTATCACTCTTATGTCTTGGTTTTTTTGAATTCCCAATTACATGAAAGCGCACCTGAAATAACAAAACAAACAGGCTTTGATAACTGCTAATTTCTAGATATTTGCCGAAGAGGCAAATTTTGTGCACATAAGAGTGATTGCAAATTCTAATATAAAATGGCTCGTTTCAGACAGTGGTAAGATTAATGTTATTCCCTTTTAACCGCAAATGCTGAGTCCATTGTGTTTTACAGAAACCATGCAAAAATGTCTTTGCCGTTCCCACGAATAACATTTCACTAAGCTTAGTCTTAGCTTTAGTCAATAAGACCGTTCTTAACAACCATTAAATTTGATTTTTCCGGGCTCTGAAGAAAGTAGAATTGCCGGAAAGTTTAGCAGAGAATCACCTGTGTCACCTTCTCGTTAACCCCTCAGGTGACTCCGGTAGGAGCACTAAATCTTCCATTTTTACCTGTGGCGGGCAGGAGTAGGCCACTGAGATCTCCTCGCTGTAGAGACTAGTTGAGAATCATATCTTTTTTTCTGAGGTTTTCTGTGCAGAACTTTAAGATTTTTCAAGCGCTCTGTGAATTGTGCGCAGTGTTCCTGACGTGGTTGAAGTATCAAACAACATGTCTGCTGCATAACAGAGCACTGGAAAGACTGTTGAATGGAAAAAGGTGAGCCTTCGGTTTTCACTCCGTTAATTGTTCGGTGGCTTCTTCTGAGTGGCACCAATGCGGCCCATGCTGCTTTCCTTCTTCTGTCTAGTTCCTCTTTTATGTTGTTCTCCATTTATATCAACATTTAACATAACTGTTTGCTATATTTTGAAACAATAGACAACATATCTGCTGCATAACAGAGTAGACATTTAATTCTATATGCCATTTTAATAAAAGCATGGAGATCGACGTATATTGGGGCGTTCTGGCACTATACGTACCGAATAAGAAGCAATCTCCATGGTATGTCTTGCGTATGTTCGTCAGATCTGGTACTAACGTCCTGGGTAACTTGAAATTTTGTGGCATTCACCGATCGTCTTAGTGCGTGACGTCACAGACGGAGGAACTCGGTATGAGTATGACGGTGAGGTCATAAACGAGAGAACTCAGTGTGAGGGTTACTGACGCTGATCTGTTTCTGGTTAGGCTATTTGCTCTTTCGTGGAGTCTTTACTTACGCTTGCAAGAACATTTTCAATCCTTCATCAAAATATGGGTGTTAAAGTTTTCTCTCTGCAGCAATCCCTTCGTTCGGTCTTCGCACTAGTTAATTCGCTGACGGTACTAAAAGTGAAACGAAGAATGCAAGTAGAAATGAAAAAAAATGACCGACCACTTAATAAAGATACAGCAGCAGAAGTCTGTTTTTCAATAACACTGCGCAATTTACTGGCAGGATATCTAGTGGCTTGCTTATCAGATATTTTTCTGAATGTGGCTAGAAATGAGGTTCTTAATCCTACCCGCGTTTATTGGATTTTGGAAGGTAGTTAAGAGATGTTTGAGTGTTCTTCAAGATTGCCGTGTTTCTACAACACTGTATGGTTAGTTCTTGAGCAAATCGCTCAAGTGTGGCGAATATGTAGACTTTTTAGCTCCCAAGACCAACTTTTTGTTAACCTCGTCATTGAGCAAATAGTTCTGGATAGTCTTGTTAAGGAAACACGAGGTGTTAACTTACTTTTTTATTACGACGTCTCGGCACTACCGTCTTCTTAAGGGCGTCAAAAGGTATACTGATAGGTAATTTACTAGGCCAAACGCTACAACATCACAAACAGAGAGATCAAAATCTAAACAGCAATAAAAAAGCATCATGTAAAATCGAACAATGTAGACATTTCATGCCTTTATTGTGAAATTATTTAAAATTTCAATTAGACATCTTGAAGACGAACAACTGTAGAAAATCGAATCACTTCATCGGCTCTAACGAAGTCGAAGACGTCGAAACGTTAGCCGAATAGAGCTAATTTACTAACCTACCGTTAGCTCAGCAATTAAAACATATAAATTATAGTCAAATAAACATATTTTTTGAATATAAGAACTTAATGACTAACGCGCAAATTAGCAACAAGTGGATCGTAAGAGTCTCGTTAAAATAAGTGTGATCTATAAATAAAATGGCCATCAGAAAGATTAGGTTCTTCTATTGAGTACCCATCTTCCCCACACGAGGGACCTCAAACCAGTAAGTCGCGAGGCTACGTGGATTGTCCTCAGGTGGCAGACAGGAGGTTAATCGCGGACCAAAAGCGACCCTTGCTTCGTTGAGACAAGTGGATCCAGGGTATGGACTTCTGTTTTTATTGCTACGATTTGACACATACTTTCTGTATTTGCTGGGCGTATTCATGCATGCTGCGTGGGTGCGTTCTCGCTTATGCGGATTGTATTCTACGAGTCAATTCGGCCAAAAACCTTAAATCAAGTGACAGGGAAGTATATAGGAGGTGGTTAGGAGACGCCTACAACAAATAAACTCCATGTCCAATCTGGAAGAGCTTGGCAAGGCACACATGACTATAACGAGGCCCCTACGTTCAGAGCCCAGCAAGCTATAAGTGGGCATCAAAAGCAGAAAACAGTAAAAGAAACGGGCCTCATTCTGTTGACGGCGAAAGAGGCTTTGATTCGGCAGCGTAGGGTAGGACGACTACGGAAAGGCTGCTAAGATCTCAGTGCCATTCTAAGCTGCCTAAATGGCAAAAAACTGAGGCGACGATTCTTACCCACAATGCACGTACACATTTGAATTTGATTTGAGTCTTCAATAGAAGAGTTGATAACGTAAGCAAGAAGGATAAGGTAAGACGTTATCGGCTTGCCCGAGACGAGACGACGCCACCCATTCAACGCCGGAGAAGAACTGTTCCTCGGAACATGCGGCAGTAGAGGAGTGGGCGGCGTCGGCGTTCTCGTCAACACGAGTTTGTCCATGAACATCGATTCACTCGAACAACTAACAACCGGAATCGGGGGTGTACGATTAAAAACGATATGGATCAATACCGGCTTTGAAAATCTTGGTCGTTTGCGCGCCGACATCAAACTTTGAGGAAGAACAAGTCGTGGCGTTCTTTATGGACTAGGAAAAAGTTCTACAGAGGAGACCATACATTCTTCGAAGTCATCGCTGGAGATCTTAACACCAAGCCTGGACCAAGAAGAACGACTGAAGAACGTCACATTGGGACCCACAGATTAGAATGGAACGAACAGGGTGGGCTGCTTTCTGAGTTTTTCATAACTACCAAGACCATCCATGGTATCACACAATTTTGAAGGCGCACTCTCAACGCTGGACGTGGGAGTCTCCCGGTTGAGAGTACCACAACGAAATAGAGCACATCATAGTAAATAGGTTTTCGCTAACCGATATCGTAGTTGTCATAAAATTTTACGCCGGACCGGATCATCGCCTCCTTTCGCGTATGATTTTGTTTCTCGTGGAAAGCAGAAAAAAGCAGCTAAATTTAAAAACCGAAATCCTAGAACCACCATAAACTGGGGCTCATTCAATTCATTAGTCGGCTGTTGGAAAGATACCGACATCGACGAAAAATACGATCGGCTCATTCAACGTCTTCAAGGTAGCGCTATTAAAGCCGAGAATTCGAAATTCGCCAAAAGAGATATCTGTCTCCAGAAACACTTAAGCTGATACGCCATCGTGGAATTGCAGGAGATGCAGGTAACCGCAAATTAATGTCCAAATTTGCCAAACAATGTAGACAGGCGATAAAAGATCTTGAAGAGAAAACAGCAGCAGTAATGGTGGAACCTGTAGAAACTGGGAAAAGTATTCGCAAAGCACACCGAAGCTTCGTCAGTTACAGAACCAAGATGGTTGCAGTCGGACGCCCAGACGGAACACTAATAGCGTCCAGAAAGGCAATGTAGTAAATCATTCACGAATACTACGTAGATCTCTTCGATAGCTACGTCCACCTTCCATCATAGGAAATAAAGGAGGATGGACATGTTGTACAACCGGTTCTCTCTTCCAAAATCCGACATTGCACTTCGTCGATGAAAAATTCGAACAGCACCAGGTCAGGATAGGATAGGATCAGAACACCTGAAAAACATTCCGCCAGTACTTGTAACACACTGGCTCGGCTTTTCACGTGTTACCTATCTCAATGCAAGGTCTCCACTCAGTGGAATACCAGCAGAACCATGCTGTTGTTCAAGAAAGGTGACCTCTGTGATATTGGCAAATTTCGCCCAATATGCTTGCTGTCTGTCGTCTACAAACTATTCACTCGACTCAACCTAAACAGGATTGGCACAACACTGGACGAAGGGTGGCCATATGACTAAGCAGGGTTTCAGAAAGGATTTAGTACGATGGACCCCATACACACAATAACAAGACGATGTCGCGAGAGTACAAAAGACCGTTCTGTCTCACTTTCGTGGATTTAAAGGAAGGCTTTAACTGAATTGAGATAGAAATAGTCAAGGAAGCCCTCGATGGTCAAGGAGTTGCTAGTCAGTACATAAAGATTCTTCGTGCGCTGTATAAAAATTTCATAACCATTATATTACCATTCTAAAACGGTATTAACATTGACGTCAAAAGAGGGGTTAGGCAAGGCGACACCATCACGCCAAAATTGTTTACCGTCACCCCTCGAGAACGTCATGCGAACATTGGAAGGGAAAAATACGAGAGTGGCGATGGGTGGTCAGCGATTACGCCATCTTCGCCTTGCTAATGACATCGTTCTTTTAACACCAAATATCAGCAAAGCAGAACGAATGCTGGCCGACTTTGATTAAGCCTGTGGAAGGATTGGTCTTCAACTAAATCTCACGAAAACGATGTTCATGAGGAACGGAATGGTTTGGTATGACCCATTCGTGCTCAACGGAACGAATATCTTCGAATGCATCAGTTATCTTTATCTTGGTAAGAAAATCGACATGTTGAAAGACTTAACTCCAGAGCCGAGCAGAAGTTCCAAGAGCATCGAGGATGCAGTGAAGAGAACAAAGAACACCCAACTCTGTGCCCACCTTTTCGACTCAACGGTGCTTGCTTCCCTAACTATGTTTAAGAAACCTAATCGCTGCTTAAACAGAATGGAAAAATCACTTAGTGCTATTGAATGCGCAGTCGAAAGTACGATGCTAGGGAGTGTCCTGTTTCAAACAAGAAAGAAAGAATGGATTCGAAGCTCCGACATGCGTCAACGATCAGTAATCGAGGATGCCCCTCTGCATGCCAAACGGTCAAAGATAAGGTGGGCTGGACACGAAGTGCGTATGGAGGGCAGTAATCGATGCACAGGAGCCGTTAGTGACTGGAATCATAGAGATTGCAAACACCCTCAAGACAACCGATGCGATGGTCAGCGTTTCTTTCATGTAAAGCCTAAAAAACATTTGATGCTCAACGAGTTGCTACAGCGAGCAGAACTCGCTGGCCTACTCTTGCACGCGACGGAAAAAATGAAGATTAACCTTCGTCGGCCGTAGTCACTCGACGATCAACTGGGCTGCAGGTGATACAGGTGGTTGAATACCTGTGATTCACCAAACAGCAGCCGACGGTATCGTACCTTATTGTGAAGTAGGAGTACGTGATCAGCCGACCCTATAAATGGGCTGGAAGCTACGAAGAAGGGAAAAAAGTCAGGGACACAGGTGTTTGACGACGTTAGAGACGTTTACTACTTGACTTCCGCTACGGCCTGGTCTTGTAACTGGTGTGGCGTCTTGTAAAGCGCAAAGGAATGAATACTTTGGCAGAATGAGCATACCACTCTGCATGGGCATGAAACTGCATCCAGATAGAAAATTTATACTCAAAAAAGACCCTTCATTTGTCTATGCACATAACACAATGACGTAGCCGAGACTTTGAAAATAAAGTGCGAACATCACATCGCGACAATGACGTGCTATTCACCATCGGCTTTAGTCATCGCTGCTCTGGAGAAATTGAAGGCGCCGAAGCGTTAGTCGAGTGAAACCTTTCACACCAGGCTTATGTCTGCTAGTTTATGTAGAAGACTAACCATTATACCAAAGCGAATTTGTTTCACTGGAAGGACAGAGGATAGACGGTCGAAATGAACAGACCACTCATAGTCATAAGCGGTAGTTTTTTAGTCAGAATGAGATGAACGAAAGCTGATTAAGATACTCGTTCTTTTTCGGCAAATGCTGGAATGGACATCATCTTTATCCTGTCGCTTGGTCTTTGTGAAGGAAAACTCATTGTCTATTGGGCCTTAAACCGATAGCTTTTCCAACTTTCCTCTCTATGAGGCTAGCACTTTTGCACCTAGCCGCTTTGTTAAAAGTGTACAATAAGAGTAGGCTGCATTGGATTCTCTATTCGGCAGCCATAATTGTATAGTAAATTCTGCCTTGCAAGTGTACTTAAACGACACCAAATTCCGAGGTTTTGAGTATCTTATCGTATGCTAAATCAAATTTAATTTTCGATATATGGCTTCCAGAAGGATTTTGCTTCATAGATTCGTCGGAGGGCGAGCTTCTAGAATTACATTCTTGACCAGCTCAACAAATTTAACTAATTTTTGGTTGCATTTAAGGGTAAATTTGATTCTTTCACTTATCACAACAGTCTTGGTAGAAGTCTTCCAATCCACAAACTTCCTTTTGCTCAACACAGGCGTTTTTATGTAGGCTTGCCATCTCAGGCGCATGGAAAAAACCCATCGCATAGTTTAAAAAATTCACTTTTTATATATTTTGGCGTTAATAATTTTCTTGTGGAAACCTTCCGAACTTCACTTTTTTGAGGAGACGCGTTTTTGTTAGCAGTTGTTGTTGGTGGTGCCGTGATTGGGTGCTCGGCGAGTCGCTCAAACCATCACGCCGTCTTAACTCAACTAGTGCAACAGCTGGGAATCTAGGACATCAAAATAACTCGAAGCCCTAGGTGGTCTTCGAAGCCGCAATTACCCTTTGTAAAGACTGAAGTGCAATCTTCGTCTCAACTGAGGTTTTTGTTTTCTGTTACTCTAGTCACGGATCCAAAACTCACTAAGGTTGCAAGTTTCGCTTATGTCTCAGCCTACTCCCACTTGTATTTAAAACACTGCTTTGCCACGAGAGAATGTAGGCAGTGAATAAAAAGCAATGTGATTTCAACAAGGGCACTCCGTGAGATTTACACGAGATGTTTTCTTTCTTATGCACCCGTGTCTGAGCTTTCCACTTAAGCTACGAAATTGAACCATTTGACGTCATTAGCATTGTTAAAAAGTGATTGAATGGAAATCCGGCTAATAATCCAGTGAATCGCGGTGGCGTACCAATATTTCGAGTCATTGCTGCTATCCGCCCAGCCAAGTCTGGTACCAATTTGCTTAGCCGCGAGTTATGGACGGTACGGTGAACCTTGGGCGGGGGCCTATTCTATGTCCGTTACAGAGCGCCTCTGAGGACTGCACTACACCTTCCGAAATGTTAGCGGAGTAAAAATTGTTCATCGAATTTGTCCTAATTTATCAATGAAAGCGTACACGTTAGCATAGTCGAGTTTGGTTGCACAAAAGGTTTCCAGCTTTGTAAGATTTTTTTGAAACAATAACTGAAAAGTCACATTTAAAAGGATAGTTAAGGATTTAAAGGACGTTGAACACATCGTCACGAAATTCAGACTAATTTATATCCTCCTTTCGGATTTCCAACGATTTAGCAGTAAAATACGTAACGTTCAAATTCAAATACTCACTTGCCCAAGCGTTTCCTTTCAGACAAGTAGCAGAAAAAGCTGAAGTTGGGACAAGCAGTGTAGTCGGAGGTGTTCGACTGTGCGACTCTAATCTTTTCGCACGTGGTGCCATTCGTAGCCCTCAGCTAGTAAATACACATCGTTGCAAAAAAAGTCCAATCATTAGATCGAATGTGTCGAACAGCAGGAATCATACTTTGTCAACTTCTGAACGACACTTGGTTCGACGCAGTTATCGAGGAGACAGGATGTTTACATGGTAAGACATTGAGCCTGCTTCCAACGATTTTGCGCAGAGTATAATAGAGCTTTCCAACATTTTGAGCAAATTCCTTAACTGCTTACGACCTCAGTACAACCCTTTTTTACAGTATAGTAACCATTGTCACCTACCATGCATTCTTAAGATGGATAGCTGTTTGGTGAATTCCTTCTTCAGCATTCGACCGCTCATAATGTGAACCAGTGATGAATAATGTCATTTTTTATATTGTGATTGACAGTCGAGGCATTACGTTTTTTCGTTATATGACATCACGAAACCTTAGCCGAGAATCAAAAAATTTAGAAAGCATGCACTGCGCAGGGGAAAATTTTTAGCCATGTTTCAAAATTATCCTGTAAATAATTTTTTTAATGTGAAGACATGTGTCATAATTCGCAGTGGGAGCTCGATGTTCCCTAATGTCCAACGTCGCATAAAAATGTTTATACTCGAAAAAAATCATGACTGAACACATTTTCAAGTGCCATTCTTAGTAGAGAACAGCCCTGTACTTCGAAAATTTGTTTCATTTTTGTTGATTTGATGGCGATTCTCCAAAGATATTCCTAGTTGAAATAACGGATCTAGCCGTCATTTGCATTAACAAACTCCTTCCTAAGTTCCTTTCTATTCATTCAACCAGACAGAGCTCGCAGATCCCTATACGACACACTTCGTCAGAAATGATAAGGTGATATTAATATCAAGTATATATTGTGACTCGAAGTCCAAGGTTGTTCACATAAATTCAAATGGCCAAATGTGTGGCAGCAAGCGTCGTTACCAATTCACCAATGATGAGATGTTCATAGGAGGCATTTAGTGAGGCACCACTGTGAAAGAAGTTATGGAAGTACTAAGTGTTATCGCTCGTTAAAGGGCTATTAGCAAATTCCTTGCTTTGCACAATTTTAAAACGTTGCCATTAATTCTCATAGGCTTATCACGCGATGGAGTGAACCCAGTTGAAACGGTGATTGTGGAACTAGACTTGGAAGCCCCTTCATCCACTCCTCATGAAGAAGCCCAGAAAAACATTTAGAAATATTTTTCCTGCTTGTTTTTGCACAACGTTACACAGTGGACTTTCATTCATTTGTGCGCATCTGTTTTACTACAGCCTATCGCCAAGTGATCGCAGAGCTGTCGTTGGAAACTTTTTGACCTACAAAGGAGCTCGCTATCCCTATCTCACTCAATGAAAACGCTACCATTCTGGAATTCATGCAAGTACCCACTCTCGTCATTATTTCCGCCCTGTAGTAGACTTTCATTTAGTAACTACGTCAGCTTCGAAAAGCAGTTTGATCATGTGTCAGGGTTTTTTCATTATTAGTTACGAGGAACTTGATTTGTCCCAACGTCAAATCCCAATTTAAAGCGTAACTAAACAATTACGTGAGGATGTGATTATTGAAATTATAACGGAACAACAGTAACACTAACGCTCTATATGGTGGCCATTTTTCTGTAAAAATGGTATGATAGTCCGCTATACCAGAGTCACTGGGGTATTATAAATTTTTATATAACAGCTGTTAGACCTCTTTAAGTTACCCTTCCATAGCAGTGAATTTTTCACGGAATGCTCCTCTTTTATGCAATTGACCAATGAGGGCACAATTCGATCAAAGTTTTGATCTGGTCTTGGCAGCTTTCCAGCTATATTTTCGCAATGAGGGGCCTTCCAGTTATAGAGTCAATACGAATGAGTTTTAGAATTGACTTTTTTTGTTGAGAAAGGTGTCGACCACAGTCTCCGATCAGCGCTCGATTGCAATATAGCAAAAGAGATCAGCATACCCAGAAAGAGCAGAAGCGAAGGGCCACCAAGTGAGCTGACAACTGTAGATGACTCTCGTATAGAAAGCTTACAAACGCTGTCATCGGAATGGCGCTGTGTTGCTCACTTTGGCTCAGTTCATATTCAAACACCCTATGCACCACCGATGACCGGTAGTTTGTAATCAGAATAAGAGAAACAAAAGGCTAATTAAGACACTCGTTCTTTTTCTCCAGTGTCTAGAGAATTCTTCTTTGTAAATGTGCATGAAAAATACCAAAGTCCGAGCTTTTAAGTATCATAGCGTAATCTGAATCAATATTTAACAGTTAACAAAGGGCTTCCAGCAGGCTCTTAGTTCTTACCTCTCCTCTCCAATGCTGAACTGATGCCATTCACATGGCAACGACAGTTCGGTTTTTTCACTGTGAGCAGTTGTGGAAACTCGTTGACAGCTCAGCCCCAAAGACTAGCAGCAATCTAAAAATTTATTGGGCATTTTGTACTTGGTGTACCAAGTCGTATTTACCTAATCACAGTTTCGACGTTACTTCACTGTATGTTAAACTTGAACAACGGCACTCTCAGACAGAACACTCGTTCACATTGAACATTACTCTACCCACGATTGTTGGGAAACAGCCAGTTATAAAAGTGCAGATGATCTTCCTAGTATTGTAGAATTGTGGACCAGTTCACATAGTCTATAAACGAGCTTAAGATTGCTCGACATGAATATGATAGATTGGTTAGCTTCTCATTTATGATAGCTTCCAACAGCTATTTCACATTGCACAGTGAACCACAGACACATCCCAGGTGATGTTCTACAGCATTAATAACCAAAAACGAAATTTTTAATTCGATAGCACCAATTAGGCGGTGGCACTATGTCTACATCTTTCAGAAAAACGAATTAAAAGCCAAAGTGTCATTCATTCGAGTTCGTTAATCATTGGGATTAAAATATTTTTTAAAGTTTGGAGGTGATTGAAGGCATATCTAGCCTTTACAATTGTTCGCGGCAGCTTACCGATGTATCGGGCCAGTGCTGCTATCCTCCCAGACAAGTCTGGTAAGAATTCGTCGACCTCGGAGGGATGGAAAGCTTGGTGAGCGAGGGGGCGCAGGGGACCGATTCCATGACTGTGTTGCCGGTTGCCTTCGAGCACTGCGCCACACGCCCTGCACCAATTTGGCAATGGTATCCCTTTATGAAGTCCTAGTCGTCAAGCATCTTGCAACGAAAGTAGTGCTCCAGTTCGTAGAAAAAAATGGTAGTCTGAAGGAGCAGTATCTAGACTACGACAACTGAGCTATGACAGCCCAGCACAGAGCATGCAAATTATTTTCAATTTGTAGCCATTGCACGACTTTCTGGTATGGGACTGCTTATATGTCCGTCGTAGGCTGACTAATAATAACAAAAATAAGTTTCCCACTTAATTGAACGTGTGTTAAACGACGATCTTGAATGGAAAGATTATAAAGCACCTCAATGGGATTGGAACTGTGTTGTTCACTTTCTCTCAATTCAATGTTGAAATAACCTATGTACCACCGATGAGCGGTAGATCAGTATGAGATGGTCAAAAGATCATTAAAAAACTCGTCCTTTTCGACAACGACCGAAGTGGACTCTATCGTTATGATGTCGCTAGACCCTGGTGAAGGAGAACTCTTTATCGGCCAGGCTTAAAAAACTAAAGCGTTTTTAACGTTTTTCCTCTAAGAAATACCTTTATTACCAGCTTGCTGTTTTTCCTCCATTCGCATCGCTGAGGGCCTACGAGTAGAGTAGGCCGTATTAAATTCTTCAGTTCAATAAATTTAGCTGATTTCTGGTTATATCTAGAAGTATTTTCGATAAGGTGAGGTGTAGGGGAGATTTCTTTTATTTACCTCAACACTCTTGACATAAGTTTTTAAATTATTCACTTCCCTCTGGCTTAACACGGGTGTTTTCACGTAGGCTTTCCATCTCAGGTTCATGGCTGAGGAAGCATGGTATAATTCGAAGGATTGACTTTTATATACTTTGGCGTTAATAATTAGTTCGTGGAAACATTTCGAACTACCCTTTATGATCTGACGCGACGTTAGTGCCAGGTGTTGTTGTTGTTGTTGTTGTTGTTGCTGCTGTTGCTGCTGCTGTTGCTGTAGTAATTCAGTGTTCGGCGACTTCTTCAGAGTATCAACCTTCCTCAACTCAACAAAGGAAACCGTTTGGATCGTAAGACATCAGCAAAGCTCGGAACCCTATCGTGGGTTCGAACCTGCGATTGCCCATTCCGAACATTGACGTGCTATCCACATCCAAACCAAGGATCCTCTTTCTTGGCCCCAAAGGTAAACGCGGATTAAAACCGTGTTGACGTTCCAAGCTTCGCTTATGTCTCAGCACACTCCTAGTTGTATTTCACGCAGCACTCTGCTACGTGAAAAGAAAACCAGTAAACAAACATTTAGGTCAATATGATTTCAACAAGGGCACTTCGTTGGATAAACACGAGATAGCAAATATTGCCTCTGACAAGAATAAGGTGTTACACAAGCAAGAAAGTCAGCAAAAAAAGTTAAGGCATCATGTTTTCAACAGGGGCACTTTGTAGGATAGGCACGAGATACAAAATATTTTCTTTAACATGAATAAGGTGTTGCAAAACCAAGGATTTTCTGTCGTAAAATAATGTTTTCCTTCTTATGTACCTATGTCTAAGCTTTCCACCTTGGCAACGAAATTAAACAGCATTGTTTGTGCCAGAGGAGTTCCTCATTTTACAAGAAATATGTTAGTAGCAAAGCCACGATAATATAGACGACATTCATTGCCATCACTAGCTCTCTCTCTCCATCACTGTTTCCACGCGACCTTCACGGTTTGGGCTGGTTGCACCAAGTTCCTTGTGATAGCTCAACAAGAGACGAAAAACAGCAATATGTACATAGGGCAATTAAATGAAGGGACTCTTGGCATACTTAGAGGAGTTCTCATATGTGATGGGATACATCGGCTTTGTCCAACACTCATCTATTTCCCTATCCAGTCAGTTCATATGAAATCATGTATTGGCGGTTCGTTCTTGTTCATCTCCAACTTTCCCGTCATAAAAAGTCCCCATGACTTGCCTTCCCCTCCCAATTTTGCAACCGGGGAGAGAGAGATGTGTACGCGTTTTACAACCATTCAAAAAAGCAATCCGGATCGAAAGGTTCATCGGTAAAAAGACGAAGATTGGAGAGGACGAGGATCGGAAAAGATGAACAATGGAAAGTGTGAAAATTGAAGAGAACGAAGACACAAGGTTTTTTCTCAACGTTACCCGACTAGCTGAATGCTACCCAATATGACTATTTCTCGAAGAGCGGTGATTGCGTTAAAAATAATGGGCGATCATGGTTGAGCAATCTCTCCTTGCTCAATGCATTCGATTCCAACAAATATATTAGCAGTTGGTTGTTATATATTTGGCTTGTCCAATGACTCTCGTTTGCTCAGCTGTAAATTAAATCAGTGTTTTGTCTTTCCAGTAAAGTTTGCTACAAAGATACCGATCTGTAGAGATGAGGTAGAATATGCTAGCGATAGGAGCTGGGTAAAGAAGTAACGGTGTATCAATTCGGTACTACTTTTAATTGTTGTGCTACGGGAGCTCTGCCTTCACGGCAGAAATACTTATTCAAAATCTTTTATGTTTCGTAAGGTATTTTATTTTTTATGAGCATGTTTTTGATCCACCGTGAGGTGGGGATGGTGCAGTGATTTTAAATGTAGGAAGTTGAGAGTTTTTTCGGATACTTCTTCTATGCAAAACTCATTACTCATCTTACAAGGATAACACAAGAAGTTTAACACGTTTTAAAGTCAACTTGCTTTTTAAATAAGTCTAGCCATTAAGCACATTTTTTGCGTTAGAACTTTATTATCGTTGTGATTTTAATGACGACATAATTTATTCCGAAAGCTCAACAGTTAAGTTCGCGTTTCAGTTGACGGTCGCAAATGCCGCGGCGATGTCCGTTCCGAACGCACCCGATGCTAGCATTCGAACCGCTCTGTTTACAACACTTTGCCACATCTCTTTCGACCAATTCGCCATGATGACGTTTGTGGTTTGCACATTTTTTTCTTGTTAAAATAAATTTCTCTGGAAAGGTTAGTAATAAGAACCGTGAGGCTTCCGGAAATCGAGAAGTGCAAGTCAGGAATGGCGCCGATTTTTGTTCCATCCGCTGGTTTACATTTAATTGCCATATTCGTTTCCGCGCATAAAGCAGTCACCATGTTCCCAGCGACAATGCAGTGTGGCTCCCCTCAACTGCAAGTAAAATCTTTCACAAACGGTTGCTTCAATTCAAAAAGTCGGACAAGCTCGATAGAAAGTTTTTTATCGGTAAATTTTTGCGTTTCTTCTATCTTTTGTCCTAGTTGAGTAATTTTTTTTCGAATAATGTATGAATCGATCAACTATTTTACTAATTTCAAGGTTGATAAAAAGTCGTGAATGTACATCATATACTGAGCGGATCCCAGAGCTTTTGAATTCGTTTCTTCTTTTCGCAAGCATCATTTACGAAGCCTCGGATTGTTATGTAGCTCCTAGTGCTGTTCAAGGATTTTTCTCCCACTTTCTTTCTTTCTGCATGTGGTTGCATGCGGCTGGAGTAGTTCCTTCCTGGAATCGCTTTGTTGGGCCATTTTTATACCTTCATGATAGGTACTCGTCAAAATTTGTGGATTGCAATGAACAAGCAGATACTAGACATTCAAGCAAGACTGGTACAAAATTCAAGAGCTCACATAGATGGGGTACTTAGTTGATCCGGACCCGCTCGAACCAGAGCGCTGTGATTCGAGGCGCCACAGCTACACAGGCTATAATCAGCTTTCCCTAATCTTCCTTATTGGAAGTCACATAAAAAAGCGGGGAGTTTTTTCGAGAAACTGTTAATCATCTACGTCCCATAGAGTTTTTCGTCTTTCTATACCTGTTACTGGAGCGTTTGGGATATGAAGTTGCATATCAGCATAACGTCGAACTCACGAAGAACCCGCATGGTGTGGTGGTGAGCGCGTTACTTCCCGGAAAGAACAATAGCGCTTTCGTTCCCCCACCGTAGACACCTGCCGTTCCGAGTTTTGCCAATATCTCAGCATAATCTAGTTGTATTTCACATGATGCCTTGCCATTAAAAAAGAGTAGGCAGTAAATAATAAGTTAAAATTGTGATTATAACTACAGCCCCAGTTCAACTGGGTTCGTTGCCGACTTGGGCCCCCCAGATCAATCTCGCTGACGGGTGATTGCTATGGCAATGATCGATAAAACTTGCTGAGAGACAGGCGAAACGAAGGACCCGCATGGTGTGGTGCTGAACGCGTTACTCACCGGAAAGGACAACAACGCGTTCGTTCCCCACCGTAGACACTCTGCGGCCCAGAGTTTTGCCAATATCTCAGCATTATCGTAGTTGTATCTTCCTTCTTTTTCTTTTTAGCAACCGAGAGATTGTTCTTCAACGCACGTTTATTTCCTTACAAGAAAAACACATATGACACAACGGCAGCTAAAGTTTCTGCAGTATCGCCTTCTTCAGAGCTTGGAAGGGCAAGCTGATGGTCTACTGGTCGTGGTTCTTGCTTGTTGACGCAGCGAGTCTGGTCCAGTGAAATGGAGCACAGATAGAACGACGCATCTATGGATGTTGATCTACTGCCGATGATTACTATTGCTTCTCTTTTTGTGTCGCTCACACGTTATTCAAGTCATCGTTGATGGAGTAAAAGCAATTGACGGCAATAGTCCAGTCCTTCGAGTGCAGTGCTCTCTTTGCTTGGTCAAACGAGATTACCATAAAAACAAGAAAAGTAAGAATCTAATAAGCGACCAAATGCCGCAAAACTTTTGTCTAAAACAATAAGGAAACCTCCTCATTATGTAGCCACATTTACAGTCATTGCAATCTTTTTTCGGAGAAGCGCTCGAAGAAGAAATAACTAAATATTTTTAGATTTAATGTACTCATGAAGTAATGCTGTTTTCATGGAATGATGAATGAGACCCATCCATAATAATCTACATTAGAAAACTATTCTGAAACAAATTACCATATCACGTGTGACAAGGGCGTGCGTGGAGCAGTGTTTGGAGGCGCCCTGTAATAAATATAGGATCGATACACGCGCTCTTGCCCACCAAGCTCTCCATCCCTCCGAGTTCGACAAATTGGTACCAGACTTGTCCAGGAGGATAGCAGTGCTGACCCCAATACATCAGTAGACTACCGCGAGTCATTGTAAAAGCCAGACATGCATTCAGTCAACTCTAACAATGCTTAATGAAGTCGGATGCACAACGCTTCTCTCAGAGATTGATCAACGCCGAGAGCTTTATCCTTTATCTTTTTGCACGTGTGTTAGTAAGGCATTCGTCCTCTCACTTCATCTTTGGACTTCTAAAATGTTTCCAGAATGCCTAAGGAGGCGTATGTACTGATTCCTCCGTTAGAATCGGACAGCCACTTCAAAATCATTACCATTTCACTTTTTATGCCCTGTATGTATATAGAGGAGCGCTTTGTCTAATTCAATACGTTCATGCTGTGAAGAAGCTAAATAAACCAAAACATTAACCATCGAACAACAATACCATTAGCAATAAGAGCATCTATACCTATCTCGCGTCAGCTAAAGAAAGGCAGTTCATAATAACATAAATGTACATATATAAATGTACATACATATCGATCATTTATGCTGAGGCTTACAGAAAGTTGAGTTTCTAAGTTATTCTTAACATCGCCGACGACTTAATAGGCTTGTTCAATATCATCGCGTTAGCGCTATGATAACTGGCAGTTCGAAGGTCTACAATAGCACTTTGTCTCCAGAATCCCGCAAGAAGGAGTGCGCCTTCTGACGAAAAACATAAAGTAAAAGCCTGTTGGAAGCCTTATATTGAAGGTTAAATATTGATTCAGTTTGCGCTAAGGTACTCAAATTCTCTGACTTTGGGATTGTTCGTGCACATTTACAAGATAGAACTCACAGCAGAATTATGGTTGCGGAGTGGAGAATATTAACGTTATCCACACCAACGGTAGAGTTTTAACGGACCGGTTGAGGAAAAAAAGTGTTAGCTGATAACGAAGGTACTTCCTAAAGGAAGAGCATTAAAAACAGTTTAGTTTTTCAAGCCTGGTCCATGACGAGTTCTCCTTCACCAAGACCTAGCCACTTGGCAACGATGCACTCTATTTCGGTGATTGCCAAAAAGAACGAGTCTCTCGACCAGCTCTTGTTCATCTCTTTTGGTTAAGAATTACCGCTTATCGAAGGTGCATAAGTTATTTCAACTTTGAATTGAGGAAAGGAACAACACAGCGCCAATATCATAATGTGTTATGTAATCCTTCCGTTCCAAATAGTCTCCCAGGATATGTTCAGTTGAGCGGAAAAACTTATTTCTTGATGTTATTAGCCAACTTACGAGAAGGCATAAAAACAGTCCCGAACCCAGGCAATCGTGGAACCGATACAAGTTAAAACTCATTTCCGCGCTTCCTTCGGCAGCTCGAGAAAAACATGACCGCCAGAAATATGCAGTCATTGAAAGGATTACCAGAAATATAGAAACATCTATAGTTTCCTTCTTGCTTGCAACACCAAGGATCTGATAAGCGAAAGGCAGCATCACCAATGTAAATCACACCCAGTTAGGCTCATCTATTAATGGTGAGTTTCAAGAACCATTCTGTAAAACGCTCAGAATTTTTGGTTAACTAGAGCGGAAAGAGGGCTTGTGGCGCAGTGGTTGGAGACACCACTGCGACACACAAGTGGAATCGATTTTCGCGCCCATGGCCCACCAAACTTTCCATCCCTCCGAGGTCTGCAAATTGGTATCAGAACTCAAAAGACCGACTTTCTGCAAACCTCGGCATAGATGGTTAATATATTTATTTATATGATCTTATAAATTGATCTTCTTTAGCTGATGCGAGGTTGGTATGAGTCTTCGTTATCGTCGTCGTTGTTGTTGGTGTTGTTGGTCGATGGCCGACGTTTCGGCGATTTCGCTTTCCTCAGAGCCTGGACGTATTTTTATATTAGGAGTGCTTCAATTATTTGGTAGAAAAAAAAGGTTAAAATATTAACGAATATCAAACTTTTAAGTAGATGGTTAGGATGCCACGGTCAAGTGTAGTTAATGTAGTTCTATGCCATATTGAACAGAAAGGCTACTCATCGTGATGTTACGAGTGGGACTGGCCCATGCGTTGTTCTGCGTGGGGTCGCGAACAAGACACACCCCGGGGTCAAAATATCATTTTGAAATAGGGCGCCAGGTCACGTGTGATAGTGAGGCATTCGTCTTTCCGGTTCATCTTTGGATTTTTTGAAATCTATCCAAAATGCCTCAAGAGTTTTGCGCGTTGATGTTTTCGATTCCTGCGCTAGGATCCGTACAGTCACTTTAAAATCATCGCCGTTGTGCTCTTTGTGCCCTATGCGTACCTAGAGTAGTGTTTTGACAAATTTTAGCATTACCATCTAGATGTTCTTTTATGCGGGCACAAAGTGGTCAACCCGTTTCAATACAATACTCACCGCATGGGTTACATGAGATCAAGTATATTATACTGGAATCCTCGTCTCTCCCATTAATGCAACAGATCATATAGTTTTCTAACAGATACTCAATAAACCGAATTACTCACCTACTGTTAGAGAAAACAAAATTTCTATCTCTCCAAAAAAACTTTCCAACAACTGCGGAAATAGTGACGAGTGTTTAACCATTATTTATTTAATTACTTGGCTACTTGGACGGTCTGTCTTCACGATCTGGCAGAACCCTAGCACATATGCCATTCGTTTCTTTCTGTCGCAGTCGTAGTCCATGGTGGTGGTCTTGTTCGAGCATGGTAGCGCTTCCGAGTCTCATAGTATGAATCTGTAAAAGCAACTGCAGCTGCGGGTACAGCTGATTAACTTTGTTTACGAACACGGCCTGCCCAACGTGTAAGTGGTCGTCAAGGGAACGTTTGCTTTCTCTTGGAGACCACTCTACTGTTCTTTTGGTCCATCTGTCGTCTGTTCTTCTCATTGTATGACCAGCCCTTCTATGCTTCGCTATAAATTTATATTTTCCTAGATGTTGAAGATGTGACAGATTTCGAAGGTTAGAGTTCCGCACTACAGGCTCGATATCAGAAAGTGCCGGTTACATTTCAGCAGGCATCGCTCAAGCGCTCTGTGAGCAGTGCGAAGCATTCTTGACGTAGTCGAAGTATCAATCCACGTCTCTGCAGCACAACAGAGCGCCGGAAGAACCGTAAGAATCGAAGAGATGAGCGCGGATTTTCGGGTCCTTCAGTTGGTGGGTGGCTTCTCTGGGACAGCCGGATGCGGCCCAAGCTGGTCTTCTTCTTGTACCTGATTCTCTTTTCTGCTGTTTTCCATGTTTATAAATGGCCCAAGGTAGACGTACAAGGTGGTCTATGCAAAGAGAGAACCATCAAATTCAATTTTTTCGACTTCGCGCCATAGGTTTTCATGAACTGGGCCTTCTTTCGATTTATGCAATTCCAATGTTTTTCCCCCGCTTCGTTGAGCTCGTTGATCATCATCTCTGCTTCGCTAGTACTTCTTGAGAAAATGACAATGTCGTCGGCAAAACGAAGGTTTGATAGGAATTTTTCCATCAAAACGTATGCCTTTCTCATCCCAGTCGAGTGACTACATTATCACTGCAGTGCCGCACTGAACAGCTTTGGCAATATTGTGTCGCGCTGTCAGAAGCCCTTTTCCTATGGGCATGGTAAGAGGTCTACGGAAAAGCTGTATTTTCTTAGTGCAGTTCCGGTAACAGTCTGACAGAGTTCTTATGTAGGACGGGTCCACTCCTTGGTCGACGAGCGTTGATAGGATTGTATCTCGTTTCGACACTGTCAAAAGCTTTTTCATAGTCGACAAAGGTTAGGGATTAGAGGCAGGTGGTATTCCCGACAAACTTCGATGAATCTGGACACGGTTTGGATGTGGTCCATGCAGCAAAATCCTTGTCGAAATCTGCTCGCCCGCCTGGTTGCGCCTCATCCAATGTCCTTTATATGCGCGAGAAGATAATTTTCGTGAACAGCCTTAGAGCGCACTGAACAAGCATATGGGGATTGTTGTTGCGAAGATCCTTTCGATCTGCTTTCCTAGGCAGGATGACCGTGCGCGACGGTCGCTAACGGTAAAGTTTAAAATTCTTACTGGAAAAAATTTTCAGCACTCTTCACTCGACGCATATTTAATTCAGAGAAGAATTCGTTGCATTAAAAATATAGAAATATCTAGGTCTTCAAAAATGTTTTTTCCACTCTCCAGTATTCCACAAATATAAACGCTCTTTGAAAAGTCTTCATCTAAGTTCTTTATGTTTCTTGTTTGTCTTTGACTACTGAAGTTTCTATCCCACAAGGAGTAAACCTCATAAACCTGTTTCCTGTTTCTGTTTCTGTTTCAGGATAAACCTGTTTCTTGAGAGGCAGCTAATAATTTACTAGTTCTAGACGAACGTGAATCATCCTACTAAATGACTATCATCTTTTTTCGGATTGTGTTATGTTCCCTGTAAATAGCTCTCATTAAAAGTTTTCTTCAGCAGACGGAAGACGTTTGCGAAGAGTTTCACAACATTTATTTACTTTCAATAAGCCTCTGCGATCCTCAGCTAACACACCGAATGCTATGGTATGCATTGCCTTTAAAAAACTGATTATATTGGATGGGTGCGATAGATCAGCGATCAGCATCCATCGTTAAAAAGGGCACCGCTGGGTGAAGTTCACAATCCAAGCGGTGCTCGCTGCAGTCGATCTAGTCGCTGCGAAAACGGACATCCATATCGCGGTGTTGCCCACGTGGAGATCATCGACTCGGATCAATTCCGCTTTGAAAAAAGACGATGACCTCGAACCATTGACCGCATAAGTCGTTTTTCGTTAACCTCGGATAATTAAAAATTTTGCTAACATATGAATGTTTAAAGGCCTAGTTTTTAAAGTAGCAGTCCCAATTCAGTTGCTGTTTTCCACCAGTACGTAAAAGGACTGAGGTCATACCGCAATATTCGCCAGCTCTTATTCATAATTAGAAAAAGATTTATTGATCGACAATTGTGCAAGTGATAAGTGTTCAAGATGACAAATCACTCAACGTTATTGAACGCGCAGTCGAAAGGACGATGCTAGGAGTATCCCGTGTAACGCATGAGTAAGGGCATGAGATCCGAAGCTCCGACCTGCATCAACGATCAAAAATCACAAAGATGCTGTTCTGTACGCCAGACAATCGAAGACAAGGTGGGCCGGACACCTAATGCGGATGAATGACAACCGGTGGACAAGAGCCGTTAGTGACTGGATTCTTCGGGGATATCAAAACGCACTGCAGGAAAGACCACCGACCCGCTGTTCGAAGTTCTTCACGAAAAAACTTTTGAAGAAAGATACGATGCTCAGCGAGTCCCTAGAGCGAGCGAAACCTGCTGGGCTACTCTCGCATGCGACAGGACAAAATGGTAGATTTACTGGCGCCCGACTCGAGTCAATCGAGGAACAACGGGGAGACTGCAGGTGATGTACAGGTGATATCGGTTTCCTCAAATTTTGTTTCTTGTAGTGCGGTTACGTAGAATTTAGTGCCATCTGTGTGCTTTGAGGAGGGCGTGATGATCGGCCTTTTAAGATTGTTCTGGCATTATACTTGCTGAGTAGGAAACAAATGTCTGTGGCGCGTCGTTCGTGTGTTCGTCAGATCTGGTTCGAATGACGTCCTTCCTAACCCTGAGATTTTGTGGGCTTTCTCTGGTCGTCTCACGGCCTGACGTCATAGAAGAAAGCACCCAGTGTGCAAGGTACTAGGGTCGCCTAATGCTAGTTTTACAGTTTGATCCTCTCTGAAGATCTCACCTAACCTTATAAGGGCGTATCGAGGTCTTAACCACAATATCGATCCGAGGGAAAGTATATTTTCGGCGACGGACTTGCTCGGACTATCTACTAGTTGATCCAGAGATAGTGTTAAAACCGAAATCGGGAACGAAAGTAAAGAATGAAGAAGTAGCCGACCTCTCGAGGACGGTGTAGGTGCCGAAAATCCGGCTCATTGACACGACTATAATAATCATATAGAATATGTATCTGCCAAGCAACTTGGTAAATTACACGCACCCAAATAGAGAAAGCAGGGATGACATGTGGAACCCACGGCAACTAAGATTGATCCATAAACGGTGAAGTTCAAAGTCCTTTTTCTGGGAAAATTTTTCAAGACATTTTATTAAACGCGTGTTTAAACTAGAGACGAAATTCGTTGCATCAAATTGAAGAACTTTCCAGCTCTTCAAAATTTTTTTCTTTGCACTTTCCAGTAATCCACAAAATTAAACGCTCTCTGAACAATGTTTACCTAAGTTTTTTACGTTCCTTGTTTTTCTTTGACGAATACAGTTTCTATTCCACAAACAGTAGTCGCGAATTCCCCGATTTCGGTAGTATGTATGGTGACAATCAGCCCATCTACAATGACCTCGGCTTTTAATAACTTTGGTGATCTTCGGCAAAAATTGTACCGTCCGACTAGTCCGCTGTGTCATTACATTCGAGGTACCTATTTATTCTATTTTTCGATCATTGTTCTCTTCACAACACTTCTGATCGCTGCTCCAATTCGAAAAACAAAGAGCTTAATGATAAAGGAATTCAATACTTAGACATTACCTACAGTTTGTCACTACATCAAAACAGGTGTAGTAATCATGATTGAAAAAACGTACTGTCCCGCAGCTCTCAATGATTTACCACAAAACTCGATGACCGAACTGCATAAGTCATAACAACTATAGGCAAGGGTCATGCCATCTTTCGCACACAGCAAATTGAATTCTATCAAGGTCGACCGTGGTAGGAACACCTGTCATGGTTTTTGAGTTCTAGAAAGTCACATTTTAATTTCATTTTATAAGATCCATCTTCGATCTACTATATAGTTTCCAACGCTTCCCTATAAATCGATTAGTTTTCCTCGCATCCATCATCCACAAAGTTCTCCCGCATATCGTGTGGGCTTCAGCTTGCTGTTTGAGGATTTTTCACTGTCAACTTGAATGTCTTAAAATGATTGTTTATTCGGTTCTCAGTGAAGTCCTGAGATAGCAGGGCTAGAGTGATTTCAATTGAAATGCAAATATAGATTTTTCCGGACAAGTCCAGTACCAAATTTTCGACTCCAGAGAGATGACAAGCTTGGTGACCCGCAGTGGGACCAGACCACCACCGTGTTGGTGATGACAGGCGCTCCCACTTTGGAATCCACCTAATCAGAGCCATATTGAAAAATTTTGTTTACCTCTTTGCTCTACTGGCAAAATGCCATATAAACTGTAGCTGTTACTATTTGGAAACTATATGAACCAATTGAACGGCTCTGAATTGTAAACACGACAAGCGTGAGATTTCTCTGCATTGGTTGAAACTGGTTGACTTAGCACAATGTCGCATTGAAAGAGCAAGGGGATTGCTCTGGCAAAACAGCTGTTCGCTCAGGATTTCAACTAAAACGACACGATAACTTCTTATTCAGCTCTATTCAGCGTTCAGAAAGCTCATAACAGGAGCTGATAATTCTACAGCTCTCACGATGGCTTCGGTTTCACTAACAGCGAAACGGGCAAATTCATAAATTTGAGGGATGTTCACTTCTTCACCTAGCACTACGATCACTACCATGAGTGCACTGCCCATTGTGAAAGAAATATATGTCCCAGTGAAACAATATCCATCTCGCTTCTCGTGCACAGGTTAGTAAACATTTCTTCGAAATCCGATGTCCAAACCATTGTGGACTAGGCAGCAATTTTGCGAATTGAGTTTTGAGTAAATGCCTTTACAAACTTTAATTCCCTCAGTTTTGTACTGCCTAGAGTGGCCGTGAGACTTTAGCAGCCTTCCCGTACTACACCGATCCTGCCATATCGAAGCTTTTTCGGAGTCAGGGAAAGACAGGCTGCCCATTTTGAACGTATAGCTTGCCCAGCTCTGAATGTGGGGCTCCTTAAATCCTAGTGTTGCCTGACAATCTCTAAAGGAATAGAGAAGGGAGCTTATTGGTGGCAGCCTACTCTAGGCGAGCCTCCCCTATTCACCGGTTACTTTATCATCGTACATAGAACCAGGAAACATCGATTCATGCATGTGGAAAACAGAGATGGTTTTTGTGTTAAATCGCCGCAGCAGAAAGAGGGAGTCTACCTTCCAGACCCAGCTGCATGTCATGAAAGCATAAAGTTACTGGGTGTTATGTGTTATAAGAAAAGTGTACTTAAGCGCAACGGTTGAAGGACCCTTGTTAACTGCGCTGGATATGTCGCTAGTTTCTTCTTGCTTCTCCAGCTAGTCTTCTGACCCTCATTTCTTCAGGATACGCAAATACGTACAATACTCTCCAGGAGGACGAAAGCGCTAATATGATTTATCAACAGACGAGCGCAATTCACTGCACAAACTAAATATGCACTTATTCCTGCTCTTTAACACAGAGTGTCACTGAGAAATCGTAGGAATGTGTGCCATCTTCTAATATTCTTTGTCGACTATCCATTTTAATGTAACAATGTTCTTTTTTCCAGAGTGGTCCTGCCGAGAAATAGACAGCTTGTCGCAGGTTACAAATCGGCAGTCAAGGAAATACCTTCTAGACTAATGATACGTGAAACACGAATGCAACACTGATAAATGAGGATCCCTCACTATTGTGCCGAAATCTAAAGCCACACTCTCGATTTTACTCCTTAACCGCTTCGCATTCAAGTGTACAGGTGGAGCAAAGAAGAGTATTCTCCACCACAACAACCGCATTCCTTAGCATAGAATAGACTAGATTGACTAATGATTATATGAAAATATCTACTACGAAAATCCAGACATCATCATTCGCAGCTGCAAAGATGGTGCCAGCTTATCTCAGTACCAATTCAAAGTCTCGTGTAGAACAACTACGACATGAGTCAACTCTATTAGAAACTTCACTTCGAACTGGACAATATTGCCATTAGTGCTCTACATTTGTTAGCAACTAAGGGTCACTGGCTTTAACCGCTGCAGTACATCACTGGCCCAAAACTCAGTTGTGGTACTGAGATATTTTCGTTATGCTTTTTTTCCGGTAGCACTGACAGGTAGCGATCAGCATGTATCAACAGGAAAACATTTTCTTTTTCAGTAAGTTCATTGAACATTAGACTTTGTATTGAGGGAACGGATGATACAAGAAAAATCCAATACATCGCTCTCATCTCTTGCTTTACTGATGAGCCCAAACGGATTTGCTACAAATGTCAGCGGTTTGACCTTCCTCACACCAATGTGATTCCGGTCGAGTGTCCACATCCGCTGCTTCGTATTACGACATAACTTTTTCTCTGTCGTCACATGTTCTGGTCTTGTTCATTACTTTTCTTTCGACAATTTAATCTAGCACACTATGATCACTCGATATTCAGCAGAACGTCAGGCGGCAAAATTGACAACTAAAAATATAGATAAAAGGTTGACGAAAAAAAGCTCTTGGCGTTGATCAATCCCTAAGGGATACTTCATGCATTCGACATCATTAAACATCGTTTGGAAGTGATTGAATACATATTTGGTTTTTACAATGACTCGTGGATGCGTAGAGATGAATCGCGCCAGTGCTGCTATCCTCCCAAGACAAGTCTGGTACCAATTTGCCGACCTCGGAGGGATGGGAGTCTTGGTGGGCCATGAGCGCTGGGATCGATTCCCGTGTGCGTGTGGTGGCGCCCCAACTACTTCGCCATAAGCGCCCACTTTCTTTTCGCCATAAACATCAAGATGCCCCGTTGATATAACGTGAAAGCGGTTTGACTTTATGAAAGAATCAGAGGGTGATTGTAGGGGTACGTGGCTTCACGAAGGAAAGTGAGTAAAGGCGGCTTGAATCCTGATTTGGCAACGACGAGCTATTAAGGCGTAGGGCAGATAGCACACAGGTGCCCAAATCAGGTAATTTTTTTAACACACAGCAAGCAAGTTCGTTTGACAATGGTGGCTGTCGAATGGACAATTTATTCTAACACACTACGATCACTCGATACTCAGCAGAACGTCAGGAGGCAAAATTGACAACTAAAAATATAGATAAAAGGTTGACGAAAAAAAGCTCTTGGCGTTGATCAATCCCTAAGGGATACTTCATGCATTCGACATCATTAAACATCGTTTGGAAGTGATTGAATACATATTTGGTTTTTACAATGAATCGTGGATGCGTACCGATGACTCGCGCCAGTGCTGCTATCCTCCCAGACAAGTCTGGTACCAATTTGCCGACCTCGGAGGGATGGGAAGCTTGGTGGGCCATGAGCGCTAGGATCGATTCTACGTGTGTGTTACAGAGCGCCTCCTACCGCTGCCCCTCACGCACTACACAATGAAGATACTTCTTCAAAATCATACGCTGTAAAACCATTGCTTTTAACGTTTTGATAGCAGTGAGTTCCCAGGATCGACTTTCTATTAACCTCGGCATTGGATTATGATTCTGTGATTGCAAACACCAAACTGCGTAATTTGACCTTACGGCAGGGATTGACTGCACGAGTTCAGGTACGATATACCTGGTTTATTGTAGTACTTGCGAAGATGAATATATTGTAGAAAATGGCAGACCTCTATGTATCCGTATAAAAAGAACATCTAGATGGTAAAACGAAAAGCATGACGGAGTACCCCACTAGTGACATATAGGATACAAAATCATAGCGGAGACAATTTTGGTGTGAGAGTCGCTATCCTCGCACAGGAGAGTGAAGCACCAACGCGCAAGCTTCTCGAGGCTTTTTGTATATGCCAAAAAACCGAGAATGAGTGGCAGAGAAGAAAGCCCTGAGATAATACGTGATCTAGCCCCATATCTCGGAATCAATTTTTGATGTGGGGTAGTGTAGTCATAAACCATGTGCGACTCTGAGCAGCTGTTTTTCCTCGGTGGAAATCAGGTAAAAAAACAATGGGATTTTTCGTGAAGCCAGTGATCATGTACTTATTGTTCAGGATTTCATCATTCTGTTTGTGCTGTTGAAACGTTTGACCTAGTAAATTGCTTATAAATGCAACCTTCCAGGCTTTGACGAAGGCGGTACTGCCGAAACGTCTCCTATAGTTGTGTTCTATGTGTTCTATGTGTTCTATGTGTTCTATGTGTACGAAAGTAAACGAGTTCTGAATAACGACCTCACGATTGCTGGAAAAAAGAGGGCGACAGCAGTGAGTTCCTTTTATTTCAAGACGCAACAACGCGATAAAGATGAACTTCTTTCCAGCAAATTCTGGAAAATGCGAGCCACTGTTTCTCAGCAATAAAGTATATGTGTGATCAATCTATATATACATTAAATAGATATATTTATATATAAAATATGTCTAGCGAATATGTATCTGTCGTTTGCCTCATTCTGATTACAAACTACAGCTCATCGATGTGGGGACGGTGATTTCAACAGTGAGATGATCATAAGTGAACAAGACACCACCAATCCGCTGATGTAATCGTTCCGTTAGAGCTCGTCGCTCAACAAGTGTGGAAAAATGAGTGCACGTAAACAGAAGAATTTAGGTTCTAAAGCTAGACAGTTATGGAATTACTATAAATTTAAAGCTCATTCCCTAGCTTTCTATGACAGTTCAAGAAATCTTGGATGCCGGAAATATAAGCTCATTGGGAAGATTTTAACAAATCTAGAAAAGTTTGTGGCTGGGCACTATCTTGTAACAGTTCCCAGGATCGACTTTTTTATTAACCTCGGCATTGGAATATGAATGCGTCGTTTTCTTGTTCAGCACCGCGAGGTTGTTAAACAGCATACATCTACTTCCATGGAAAAAAAACACAATACAATACAACAGTAGCTGACGTGCTTCGGCAGTGTCGCCTTTTTCAGAGACTGGAAGTGTATGCTGATATACAATCTACTATGCCAAACACTTCAATAACACTTACAAAAAAGGCGAAAACTCTACGGTATTCACCGTCCTGTACATTGGCGAAGCTTCGTTGTGGTTTGCGAATGCTTCCCCCCACCCGCTGCAGCTTCGACCATTACTGCTGCTCTCCTCTTTTCAAGATCCTCTTTATCGTCTATCTGCATTGCTTTGCATGTTCGACATTAGTTCGCGGTTGCCCGCAGCTCGTGCGATTCCACGCTGGTGTATCAGTTCGAGTGTTTCTGTAGACAGACGTTTCTTGGTGAATTTCGAACTCTCAGCTTTTATAGCGCTACCGTGAAGATGTTGAATGATCCGATCATGTTCTTCGTCGACTCGTTATCGACAACGGCATCTCCAGCAGCTGACTAATGAATAATGTGTAAGTCCCAGTTTACGCTGGTTCTGGAACTTCGGTTTTCGAATTTAGCGGCTTTTCTCCCCTTCCGTGAAAAAATAGAATTTTTCATGAAGGAGACGGTGGTCTGATCCTGTGTAGAATTTTGGAGGCAACACGAAATTCGGTCAAGGCAATACCTTCTGTTTACTATGGTGTGGCCTATTTCTTTATGATACTCTCCATTGGGCGACTCCTATGTCTAGCGTTGAGCGTGGGGCTAAGAATGGCGCTGAGATTTTAGCAGCCTCTCCCGTACTCTTCCTGTGCTAGCCAACGCTAATAAATCAGGGTTTTTATAAGGGTTTATGGGAATGAGGGCAGTTTGTTGGTGTGTTTAGCTTTTTGATAGCCATGTATAGCTTGACGAGCTTTGAAAGTGGGGGCTGGGCATACTCACGGTTATCTTGCCAGTCTCTCCCAGAGTACACATGGAGTTTATTTGCTGGAGACGACCCCTAGACGTCTCCTATGCACCGCTCGGTCAAGTGATTGCAAAGCTTATAGGCGAATTAACCTCGTATACACAATCCACGCCAACGAAAATGTAGCAGCGCGCATGCACGGTCGAATACGCCTTCGCGTGTTCAGAAGTATATCGCAAATCAGCAGGTAGAAACAGAGAGTTTATTTCCTAGAACTACCTGCGTCTCAGCCAAAGCATAGGTCGCTTTTGGTTCGCGAGTACGCGAGTAACCCCCTATCCCGCCACTTGGACTCGCCCAAAGAGTAGCACCGGTTAGTTCGAGACCTCTAATAGGAGGGATTTTCGTGAGGATAATAGCATACATGTACGACCATAATTGTTGAAAAGTAATCTAACCGCTGACAGATGTGGCTCTACCATTCAGATGTATACAAAGTGTTACAATGATTCTTTACAGTCTTGCTCAAGTTTCCTTTTATTGAAGAGTTTTCTTTACTAGGTAGCAAACTGAGCAGCCTTTAATGGAGCGCTTGAAATTACGAATAGATTTTCGACGTCGCTCTTCTGATTTACTCCCCGTATTGTTTGTCTTCATTTTTTAGTTATCAAATTTTCATCATGCAATCTCGTAGCGCCATATTCTCACAAAAACGCCAAATTTAAAAGCTTGGATACCTCTTATTAACTAAACGTGGTAGAACTAAATTTCAAGTTTTACTGCTAGCTTTTTAATAGAAAAATTCTTTTTTCGCTTGAGCGTTCCATAGACTTCAGTGCAGTTGACTGTCGATTCCACTTTATCATGCAAGTGTTTACCACCATAAGCCAGACAACATCATTGTTAGTGTTTTGACGTAGACAGCCGCCATTCTTTCAAACTCTTCGTCGAGCTTTCATATGGCCGCTAGCAATTTCTCATCTTCATATAAGCTCTGTAGGGAGTCAAATCCTTTGTTGTACGTCGCAACTGGGCAAACAGCGAATCACCTTTTTTGCTTTATGAGATGAGCAATAGTGTAACCATGATGACCGGCAAAATCTTTGCCTTAATGCTGGCATCCCAATCACAGCCTTGTTGCGTTCCTTTAACTGTTTCGCGTTGAGATCAACATGTTAAGCAAGGAAGCGTGCATAGTCACAAATGCCCGCACCTCTAAACAAAGAGGAGACTAAGAATTTAACTAATTTCATGAGGATATCTACTAAAAAAACCTTCAACTCGTAATTTAAAACCACAAAAGATGGCTCCTACTTGTCTCAACACCACTAAAAGTGTCAAATTGTTGGTTGATCAGCCCAGACTCTGAAGATTTATTGGCATGAAACACATCATCGCGTCGGAATTAGACAACTACACCAATTGAAGTTTCACACTTGCTCACAACAAATGCAATGCCGAAGCGTTAGCTGAGCAAACTTTTTGTCAACTTAGCGTTTGTGGTGGCGTTGAGTCCAACTTTAAATGAATACCAAGTCGTTGTAAATACTGGTCCTTGTAGCTGCCACGCGGGTCTTTTTCAGTAACTGTCGTGAACAACCTCGAGTTTGGGTTACAATGATTTATAGTAATAACAACTGTACAATAATAATATCTGGAAGGGAGGTTAGGTGGGTGTATACGAGTGAGATTGAAGTGAGAGCAAGCGAGCAATTGAAGAGAGTTAGGTGGATACTGGGAATTGGGACACTGAGGCACAGAAGGACCGGATGAACACTCAAACGAACGCTGCGAACACTTCCAGACGAGTCCTCGGCTGCTTGAATTCCTTCCGTCGTGGGGTGGAGCTTTATCGGAGGGAACTAAAGGCAGTGCTAGAGAGAGGTTCTAAAGGTTTTTCTACTAGCTCCATCTGATAGGGCTGCATGTGAAAGGAAGCAGCTGCGCGTTCGGGAAACTTCTTTGGGACGGCAGGTGTTGGAAGGTACATTCCGCTGACTGCAGCTGATTCAGTGCCCGAACTGTCGGATCAAAGAACAGCAGCTTGTTGAAAGAATTTGTAGAATCCGTTTCCAACCACCTGCGAAGTAACTGCGTGAGATAGTGGCTAAGAGGCAATTAAGAGAAGATGCGATGATAGACTTAAAATGGTTACAGGAGAACAAGAAACACACACCAATATAGAAAAATAAGAGCAAGGTCACCGGACACAGTATTCATGTTTCACATAGAAAACATTCCCTATGTTGGTGGTGAATGTTCCCTCATAGCGTTGCCTTGTCAATTAAAAAAATAGATATGAAATTTTGTATCGAAGTAACAGATCATACGCGGAAAAGTACGAGATTTTATGGGAAATGCCTTGCTTTGCTGATAAGCTTGAAGGAGTTTGCTACAATTATTTAATATTTCTAACGTTTTTATGATTTCGCTTCCATCAAAGACTACAGTGATTCCTTTCAAAGTTCGAAATCTGTTTCTTCTTATTGCGACGTAGTTCTACGTATTCCTCATATGGAGTCGAATCAAGTCCGGCTTCCAAATTTTTGTCGTAATAAGTGCTGCATAACATAACATAAACCTCACAATGGAAATATTTGTTTTGTGTTTTCTCTCTTTTTTCTTCATGGAGTTGTTTAAAGCTGGTAGATTGCAAAGTCAACTCGATCTTTCAGAGCACAAAGGCGAAATCTAGCCGAAACGTCAGCTGTTGAAATTAGATATTGTACAACAACAACTTCGTCTGCGCTAATTAAGAAAACAGCGAGTTATTCATCAATGGCGTGAGATTGACAGAAAAGTCGGTCTGGAATTAATTCTTCACAGTCAGTGTTGGGATCATTGCAGGAAAGTATGCACATGGTTAAAAAAGGCTGCTGAGCTTTCTATGTGTTTATGACACATGGCTTTATCCTGAAGACTTTTAGCATCGTCATCTATCGACACCCATAGTTTAGCATGCTGAGAAGAAGCACGACGGTTTCTAAAAGATTGACGTTCAAACTCATCATACAGACGACACTTACATGAACTACGAAAGCAACTATCACAAGCTGAAGAGTGTCGCAATGACTCTACAACTGCCACTGTCGTTGACTTGAACAGAGTAGACTTGACTTGAACAACCGGCAGCTTTCTAATCACACACTCCCATGAAGATAATGCAAAAACTGTGATGGAGAAAAAGTCAGACGATATCAACAACTGTCATTTATGCCATCATTGACTTGCTGATAACATTATTTATATAAAATTCAAGAAAGAGTCGTCCGCAATAAATACTGTTCCATTTTCCTAGATTACGTGTGAGAGATCAGACGTCGGCATATAAGAAAGCAAACAAGATTGTAGGAAACAGAGCTCTTGCCTATATAATAATTTGTTGCCTCTTGATGGAATGTTTCCTAGTTCTTTAGCTATGCCACTGCAACTGGATAGCGTACATAAAAACACCTGTGTCGAGTGAGAGGAAAGAAGTGGGACGATTTTGGGAACTTGTATCGAGCAGCGTTGTGGTAAAATGAGGAAAATACCCACGTGCGCGTCCACGACGTCTTTATTCCTTCTTCTGTGTTCACATCCACCTCGAAATCCTCAATGCTCAAGTAGGTTTAATAAGAAAAGTGGTTAGGGTTATTGAAACCCGATTAAGAAGGCGATTTTAAAGAGTACGGCGCTACAGGGGTCGTGTAGCGCAGTGCTCGAAGTCGCCCTACAATACATGTGAGATCGATTCCCCGCACCAAAGCCCAGCAAGCACTTCCATCCCTTAATGGTCGCAAAATTGGTACCAGACTTGTCTGGGAGGATAGCAGCACTGCCTCGATGCATCGGTAGGCCACCGCGAGTCATTGTAAAAGCCAGATTTGCATTCAGTAACCTTCAACGGTGGTCAATGATATCAAATGTGTGGTGCAAATATCAGGAAGCTTTATTACATGCTCTTTCCTCTCCTGAGAAAAATCAAACTAAAATAAGGCTTAAAAACCTATGTGAGGGACTACTTCTTGGTGCAGCTTACTCTCGGTAGTTCAAAATCAGGAAATTTGCTAGTTATCATCAACATCTCTCGCACAGAATTCACACACTGTTATGATTGCTAAATAGATATAATCATTTAATATTCAAGATAGCCATAGCCATAAAATAGACAGCCGAAAAATGATGACACTTCCTCGAAATCGAACGCTGCAAACGCTTTGACTTTTTACATCATTGGCGATGAGGAGCCCCTCTTACTAAGAAACACCGACACGATTCTGATCAAGCTCATTCTGCTCAATGTTGAGATCGAACAATCTGGGGATGTGCCTTGTAACTCCTGCATTCGAGAGTGTCGCTCAAAGGAATGTGAAAAAATGAGTTTACCACAAAAACTTACTTTTTTATGTGTTTAGCAAACCTGTGTGGAAATATACAAGCTGCTGCGAAAGCAGGACAGCTGTAAATGATTTCATATCTATTTTGCGCTCGTCTTCGATCGATCGGGAAAACCAACGGGTCAGAAATATGAAATCATTGACAGTGATATAAGGAATATAGAAGAATTTGTTGTTTATTGCCTATTCTTTTTAAATAACAGGATGTTATGTGGAATAACCATAACAATGCTGACAGATTTACAAAACTCCAGCCTGTTGGTGTCTGCGGTGGGGAACGAACACGCTATTACCCTTTGAGGGGGTTAGTGCGTTCACCACCACGCCATGCTAGTCCTTCGTTTCGCCCTTCTCTCGGCAGTGAGTTTTATACCACAATTTCAGCTTAACTGGATTAAGTGCCGATTTGTGCTTCCCAGATCAGTCTCGTTGACGACTGATTGCTGATAACACTTATACCTAAATAATACCGCTGAGGAAAAGGCAAAACGAAAAGCTCGCATGGGGTGATGGTCAAAGCGTTAGCTCCCGGGACTGACTTTCTATTAACCTCGGCATTGGAATATAGAATGCGTCGTTTTCTTGTTCAGCAATCGCAAGGTTGTTAAACAGCATGCATTTACTTCACAGAAAAACACAACACAATACAACAGTAGCTGACGTTTCGGCAGTATCGCCTTCTTCAGAGCCTGGAATGGTATACTGATATACAATCTACTAAGCCAAACACTTCAATAACACGTACAAAAAGACGAAAAACTCCACGGTAATTGTATATAATCAACAGCTTCTCGAAAAACCCACCGCTTTTTTCCTGACTTTCAATGAGGAAGATTAGAACAGGTGATTATGGTCTCATATGTTTGATGACTGCAACGTAGAGTAGCCGGTGGAATTTGAAATATCGCTACCGATTCCTCAGACCTGCCCTCTTTAAGCATCGTTTAACAGCTACGCTTACTTCATCGCTAATAAAAGGCAACATAAACGAAACTTTCTTTTGGCCAAGTGTTTGGCTTGGGCGCGTCGCTCTCCTTCTAAACTTATCTCGTGGGGTTACTATTTCGTAGCCATTGGAGATGGCTGTTTGCCGAGCCAAGTCGCGCGATTCTTCCTTTGGTTCCCTGGTTGTGCACACAGAGGTGGCTGCTCGAAACATGTTTCTCACAAGCGCCCTCTTTGCGTGTGAAGGGTGGGTAGAGAAGAAATGAACGAGGATGTTCTTGTTACTTGGCTTTCGGTACCACTTTGTTATGCAACCGCTACTTGATTGGTTTATTTGAACGTTTAAAAACGGAAGCCAGTTTTCTCTCGGCTTCTACCGGGTGAAGATTAATGTACTCTGACTGCTCGTTCAATAATTCAAAGCATTTGTGCATCTCCTCCTGCGTAGAGAAGACGACAAAACAATCATCTACATATCTGCAGTAGAGTAGTGGCCGGAGATCGAAAACAGGGGCATCTATCTTAGACATAAACACAATAGCAAGGATTGGTGCCAGTCGCTATCCCATTGCCAACACCCTTATTTGCGAGAAATATTTCCCAGACCATCGGAAAATCGAGCATATTAGGCACTCCTTTAAGAGAGCCATTAGCTGCTGGATGGTCAAGCCATGCATATTTATTCCTCCTCCATGCTCAACAAGAAGTTCGAAGATGGCTTGCATTGCGGAGTCATTCGACAGGTTGGTGTACAGCGCGGTAACGTCGAAGGACTCCATCACGTACGCATTATTAGGAAACGCGTTACGTAGACGTTCGAGGAACACTTGGGTGTTTGTGAGGTGAGCTGGAATGTGGTTAAGCAACTGGGTAAGTACTAGGCTTAAAAAACCAGGTTATTCTATCCGTTGGCCCGTCTACACAGCTGATGGTGGGTCTATCATTGAATGGTGACAGATTGGTTGACGCGAGATCAAGATCCTTAATCACTACTGCGAAAGAAAGTATATCTCTAACTTTACAGCCGCGCGAAAATGTGGCATGCGAGAAATTGGAGAAATAATGAACTCGAAAAGCAATAAGAATGTCTCTTAGTGATAAGGGGGGAGAGTTCGTAGTTATTCCTCGCCAGCTAGATGTTGAGATAACACAGGAACATCTTAGTGGTGCTACCCTCTGTCTCCATCTGAAAGGGAATATAAAAGTCAATAGCGAAATCTAAACAATCAATGGGTCAGTATGGCAAATGCTACAGGTTTGAAATCATCGGTTATTTAGCACTTTAGAATCGATAAACCAACATGACCCGTCCTATACCTATTATTAAAACACATAAGTTGGTATCACATGATGATCTTGCGTCAACCAATCCAGTCATCATTTAAGGTTAGACCCATCATCGGCTGTGTAGACGGACCAACGGAGAGAATAACCTAGTTTTTAACCCTAATACTTACCCAGTTGCTTAACCATATTCCAGCTCACCTCACAAACACCCAAATGTTCCTAAAACGTCTACGTAACGCGTCTCCTAATAACGCGTACGTGATGGAGTCCTTCGACGTTACCGCGCTGTACACCAGCGTATCGGATGACTCCGCAATGCAAAGCCATCTTCGAACTTCTTGTTGAGCATGGAGGAGAGAATAAATATGCATGGCTTGACCATCCAGCAGCTAATGGCTCTCTTAAAGGAGTGCCTAATGTGCTCAGATTTTCCGATGGTCTGGGATATATTTCTCGCAAATAAGGGTGTTGGCAATGAGATAGCGACTGGCACCAATCCTTTGTCATTGTGTTTATATCTAAGATAGATGCCCCTGTTTTCGATCTCCGGCCACTACTCTACTGCAGATATGTAGATGATTGTTTTGTCGTCTTCTCTACACAGGAGGAGGTGGACAAATGCTTTGAATCATTGAACGAGCAGTCTCAGTACATAAAGTTCACCCGGGAGACACTGAGAAAAAACTGGCTTGCGTTCTCAAAAGTTCAAATAAATCTATCAAGTAGCGGTTACCTGATAAAGTGGTACCGAAAGCCAAGTAACAAGAACATCCTCGTTCACTTCCTTTCTTCCCACCCTTACACACAAAGAGGGCGCCTGTAAGAAACATGTTTCGAACAGCCACCTCATGTGTGCACAACCAGGGAACTAAAGGAAGAGTCACGCGACTTAGCTGTTGAAATGCCGGCTTTCAGCTAGTCACGCACACCTGCAAAAGCTCACGCAGGATACCGTAGCCGCGGACGAGTAGCCATCTCCAATGGCGGCAAAATACTAACCCATGAGATAAGTTTAGAAGGAGAGCGACGAAACACTTGGCCAAAAGAAAGTCCCGTTTATATTGCCTTTTATTAGCGATGAAGTAAGCGTAGCTATTAAACGATGCTTAAAAAGGGCAGGTCTAGAGGAATCGGTAGCGATAGTTCAAATACCACCGGCGACTCTATGTCGTCAGTTGGTTCGTACCCGCCTTTATGACCGTGTATGTGAAACGACAAATTGCTTAATTTGCCTTTACGGCAGAGACGGTGATTGCATGAGTTCAGGTACGATACACCTGGTCTCTTGTAATAATTGCGGCGACAAATTGGATGATATTAGCAAAATGGGCAGACCTTTGTGTATCCGTATAAAAGAACACCTAGATGGCAAACGAAAACTAAGCCAAAGTACCCCACTAGGCACGATAGGATGCAGAAGCATAGCGGAGACAATTTTGAAGCAAAAGTCAGTATGCTTGCACAGGAGACTAAAACACCAACGAATAAACTTCGTGAGCCTTCCTGGACAAATGCAAAAATAGCAGGGGTGAATTCCCAGAGGTCATACGTGACCTGACCCCGTATGCTCGCTTCACTTTCTAATGTGGGGTGGTGCAGTCATCCACCATATGAGACTATACTCAGCTGTTCTAATCTTCCTCATTAGAAGTTATAAAGAAAGCGGTGAGTTTCTCGAGAAGCTGTTGATCAGGTGAATGCCGTAGAGTTTTTCGCCTTTTTTGTAAGTGTTACTGAAGTGTTTGGCATAGTAGATTGTATATCAGCATACACTTCCAGTCTCTGAAAAAGGAGACACTGCCGAAACGTCAGCTACTGTTGTATTGTATTCTGTTTTTCTGAGGAAGTAAATGTATGCTGTTTAACAGCCTCGCGATTGCTTGTCAAGAAAACGAAAGCGTTAGCCCCGGAAAGAGAAATAGCGTGTTCGGTCCCATGAAAGATACCAGTGGTCCGAAGTTTTCTGCAAATATGTCAACATCATTATGGTTTCAGAAATACCTTTTTACGCACTGACCTGGAGGAAATACTACTTACGTGAATGGGAAAGGGCAAAATCATCAGTGTAGACAGATGACCACTAAGTCTGAGCACGTGAATGGAAATGTTCATAATACCCATTCTACGAAAAAGGACAGGATTCTTTATCAACTAGGGCGAAAAATGAAAGAAATTATTCAAGCACGTCAATTTACTGATTTTCTGCTCTTTCCCATTTTTAGTGAAAGGTCCCCCTCGAGGAAAACAACGATGTGAAGTCCGTATACAGCAGCCATTTAATTGGAGAATTCGCCCACGCTTATGCGGATTCAACCAATAAGCGTCTTCTCAGCGAAATCGGTCCATTTGTGTACTACAGAAGTCTACCAGTGTACCCTCGGATACAATACTTTAATAGCTTGATCTGTTGTTAAAAGCAGAAACGATCACAAACGGAACGCCTTTTTTTGCTTTCGGTAGTTGAATCAACTCAGTTCATTCTGGATGTGGTTGCCGATACTTCTTCCTCATCAGAATGAGCTTACTCCTTTGTGACTATAAGACCGAAAGTGCACATCATTGCGTGTTTTCGAGTGCTCTAAGTGAATGGATTTGTCACCTTTCCTTTTTTTTCGCTAGTTAACTTGTTTTTGGCACGCTATTTTAATATAAAAAGCAGAGCATACAACTGATTGAAAGGAGCTTACGTCCATCAAAATTAAGGAATATTATGGTCTCCAAAAGTGTTTTGTGCACTGTCCAACAATTCACTTAAGTGTTTGTTTTTTTGTTTCCTGTTTTGCATTTAGTACAGGAAAATTTTAAACAATGTATTCGATTAGATGAGGCTTCACACTGTCCGGTTGCGAGTCTGAAGCAATTCGCAGGAAAACTTAAATCTTTTAATAATGACTTTTCTATTCCTTCCCTCGTCGAACCGTCACCAGAAAGATTTCCAGAACGGGATATTGGAGTTGACCTCTTCTGAACGACAGTTCTGCCAATTTACAGTCATGTTCTAACCAATTCTGAAAAATTTGGAACGCGAGAGAGCTGAGTTTCGGTGAATTTGCGGAAATTCTAACTACCCTTAACACGCCGAACGTCAAACTAGCAGGGGCAACCCTAGTTAATAGGCCTCAGAATTTGCCTCAACGCACTGCTTTGCGAGGACATCTTTAAATGCTTCCACCTCAGGTTTTAACGATCGTTACCATTGTGGCTAGTTTTCTGCCAGCTAGTAAATCGTCTGAGCTCTAACAAAAGCAGTCGCTTGTTCGTACTTGTGATGGAAAATTGACTTCCCAATTCTGCGCCGGTGTCGGTGGTGTTCCACTTGTTGATTGCTATTTTCTTTTCGAGTGATCTCGGTACAAGAAGTGATCTTCATTTCCCATTCTGATTGTACGACATGTACTTGATGTTAAGGCTTGACAGAAATCCAAGCTTGTACTTTAAACACGAAACTTTTCTTTTATCAAGTCATAATACAAAATCTCAATGTGCCGAAAACATTAGCTGTAGATGTATTTGTTACTATTCGTGTATTTGTTTCACTAACCTATACAAAATGACATTCTGAAACGACCATCGCTTACCATATTTGCTAAAACGAGCACAAAACAGTCAAACTTCGTGAGATAGTAGAACTTGTGATGCCCTTCTGGTAAAGCTTTCCTTTACAAGATTTTTTGAAAAGCAATGTATCCTTTTCAACAACGGGCACACAGGAAGGCGATCTTCATACTTGTGCTCTTAGTGAAGACGTGGCGAGAGTAGTGGTTTCTATTATTAATCTTCACATATTCAGACAGTACTTTACTACGACAAGGAACCGCATATTCGGCTTTCAATCAGCATTCATGAAAAGCCAATAACAAGGCGATAATTCTACATCGCCTGCTCAGTTTTCGATTTGTCATCTACGATACAGACAAATATTACATTCCGAGTGGCACAATTCTTTCTGAACCATAGAGATGAGCACAATCTTCAGATTTATCTTCTACTTGGATCGCTTCCGCAATGTTCACAGGTAGTGAATGAAATATTTTGCGGAACAATATTCAATTCTACAATGCTGAGATAATTGCAAAACTCCGGACCGCAGGTGTCTGCGGTGGGGAACGAACGCGCTATTGTCCTTTCCAAGGAGTAACGTGTTCACCACCACACCATGCGGGTCCTTCGTTTTCGCCTGTCTCTCAGCTACTTGTATCGATCTTTTGTTATCAATGTTTTGACCCGGAAAGGACAGTAGCGCGTACGTTCCCCACCGCAGACGCCTACGGTCCAGAGTTTTGCAAATATCTCAGCATTGCAGAAGTTATATTTCCCAACATACCCCTGCCGTTAAAAAAGAATAGGCAGTAAATAAAATGGGTAATATTCAATTCGCTTGATGCGCAGCACTCAACAGTAAACAGTTGTTCGAAATCCGATGTCCAAGCCACCTGTGCTAGACAACAATTTTGTAAACTCATGAAATTCTACTGTAATCCATTAGCGAAAGTATTGAAATCGTTTTGAGGGCAGTATTGTGAAATTCTTATTCTAGTAAGAGCCAGCAATGACTACTTTGTAAAGCGGTTTTGGAAAAAAAAGTTTAGGACTATTTCGAGAACCGAAGGCACTGAATAAATGGAATTGATCACCTACTGTAGAAAAACAGCATTCCGTTCTTTTTTATAGGTCGTTCTCCAAACATTTGCAGAAGTGAGTTTAATTAGTGACCAGTTTGTAACCACTACACAAATAAAATCAGAGTTCACCACAGAAAATGATCCTTGATAGTCAAGGAAACCCTGCTCAGTACATAAAGACTCTTCGTGAGCTGCAAAAAATATCACAACTAAGGTATCACCATTCTACAACAATGTTAACATTGACGTCAAAAGAGGGGTTAGGCAAGGCTATGGCATCTCGCCAAAATTATTTACCGCCACGCTCCAGAACATTATCCGAACATTGGAATGGAATAATATGGGAGTGAACATCGGTTGGTATATTTTAAGAATTCCAGCATAGCAATGCATTGTTGTACCTCGTGATGAAACCTGATGCCATCGACATAGTTATTGCATACATGATCATTTCTGCGAAGGTTTCGCTTTTTTCTTTCACGTAGCGAAGGATTTCTGTTGAAATCTTTTTTTCACGCGCGTTTCCGAACTCTATAGTGAAATTCTACAAAGGTCCTTGTTTGAGCTATCAGTTAGGGCTTTCCACCAAAAAGGAAATGTAATGTAATAACTGTAATACTGTAATGGAAACTGTAATAAATTGGAGGCATCACTGAGAAAATAAGAGCTTAACGAATATCATATGTGCAGATAAGAAGCTTGCCGCCACGAACGCTGGGCAAAGAAAGTTGCGTTTCGTTCTCTTCAACCGATATAGTTTCTGACAGCTATTTTGCATAGGTGCACACGCAAAACAAAGTGTTTCTGACAAACAATGTCTGCTTATTTGTGGAGAAGGCGGGATTTTGTGTCTCAGCAACACGAACATGATAGCGGAAACCCAATTTAAACCGTGCCTCCTACGCAATTAGCCAACTCCCTCAATTTTTTTTGAAGTGCTCGCTGTCTTGTACCTTGTTCTCACTCAACATTTGACAAATATTATTCGTCAATAACCGCTTCTCACGTGCCTTAAGTGATTCGATATGCGCCGTGTAGTCCTTGGTCAGGTCATCATTTATGTGCTTGTCATACGAGCAGATGGTTTCATTGAGAATACCCTCTTCGTAGACAACTTTCATTATCTCTCTTAGAGGATTGCAAGAGTTCTTTCCTAGCTAATGGCTGAGTCGAATTTTCCCATGGAACGGGCGGTATTTCAGATCTAGAAAAAACCGAACCACCTCCAAGCTGTAAAGGAGATACTATTTTTGCTTGTGAGAAGACGACCGATCTTCGTGTAAGTCCCGTGGTTAGGTTCATATGTCCATCGGCAGTTTTCTCTTTTTCGGAAAATGAATTCCCAGAAGACCTTTCGAGTACGGGAGACCTGCGCGACAGTTTTCATTTTCGTTTCGTTTCCCTTGTTTGTATTTTTCCTGTCCTGTGTTCACTTTCGTTGACATTGAAGTCTCCAATGAAGAATTTCTAGTAGAACTCTTTGTTTTGGATTACTTCCTTCAACTGGCAGTAGAGTGGGGTATTTGCTAGCAACAGTTGCGCAAGCTGATCACTATCGGTTGGTTTTACTGGCATGGCCAAGCGTGGCGATACAACCTCGTACCGGGTGTCAGATTTTAAAAAACCTCCATACTTTCGCAGCGGAAATTTCTTCTCACATGTCATAAAGGTTTGGTCAACTGATTAGCGTATGTCCGTCTTCATCTTCTTCGTTTTTTGTGGCACGATCAGTTGGAATTTGATGTGAACAGTAGCTTCAGGAAGGGCGTAAGGGCAAGTGTCGGAAGAGGGTATCACGGTGTTACAGGCGAAGTGCAAGAATCAGTCTCCTCGGCATGTCGTTGCGTTTTAGTGTGCTCCTTTTTAATGATATCCTTTGCTACTCGAGATTTAATCGCTTCGCACTGATTATCTTATCGCCCAACATTGTAGATGGAAGCGTACAGTTTGGGCGTTAGGCTGACGATATTCTGATATAGCCAAAGTGAATTTCTGGAGTCCACAGAACAAGCTAACCGAAGCATTCTTCAAGTCGTTGTCGCTTTAGGCGATCAAATCCTTTGCAGATCATTGGAGGATTTTCCACTATACGATTGTTTTGATAACACGACGGTGGTGTTTTTTGGTAGTGTATTCGTGGCATTACCCCTAATACGACTTTAGAATTAAAACAGCGGACTTTTTGGCGTGGAAGACTTTGCTGAAGTACATCGCAGTCCGTCACGCAAGAACACCAACCAGCTACCTTAGGATGGTAAACCTTTCAGAAAAAAAAGAAAAATAAGCATTTCTAGCAAGTTAGGTTATATTTTGTAGTTACAGAGCGCTTGAACGATGTCTTCCAAAATGCGAAGCTCTGATCTTGTAAATCTCTCACATCTTTGCGATCCAGAAGAATATATATCGATGGCAAAACACATATGGGCCAATCACATAATGACAAGAACTGAAGATAGATGGACAAAAAGAACTGTAGAGCGGACTCCACGAGAATGCAGGCGTTCTCTAAATACGCCAGCTACACGTTAGGCGGACGTATTCGCAAACAAAGTTAATCAGATGTACTGACAGCTATTTTACAGATCACGGTGTGTGACTCGCATTCACCACCATGTCTTAATAAAAACCACCACCATGGACGACGACTGAGAGAGAAAGAAACGAATAGCGAATGTGCTGGGGTCCGCGCAACTCCTAAAGACGGATCAACAAAGTATCCAAGTAAGTAAGCAAGTTATGTTTTTTAACATCATTTCCGTGAAATTCTCGAACAGAAAACTTGAAAAAATTCACCAAGAAAAGATCGTTGTCTTGTTCAGTTTTTGTACCATTCAATGTTGAAATCGCCCACGATTTGGTGAGAAGTGACAACTCGTACAATATTGAATCAAGTGAAAGTTTTTCATCTGCCGAACCTATTTTCCACGTAAGTCTTATGGAAATCCAGAACAACCACATCTTTAATTGGATTCTGCTCAGAAAATGTTGAAAACCACTTGAATGTTTCAACAAAATGTTGAAAATGATGGGCATTTGGGTTGGTCGGTGCGGTTAAAAGAAGAGAACACATCGAGAGTATGCACCACTGTGGCCATGGCTACGGATCACCGGCTCCGAGGAAGACGAAGATGTAGAAACTTTATCTGAATAAATGTTTGGTGACAACATCGTGTTGCTTTATTAATGGAACAAAGTACATGTTGAATAGCAGTATTAAGGTTAGAGGAAAGTCTGCATTTGAAATAATATATTACTATTAAATATTACGCTCTGTGCTGTTTGATAATGACCCTGAATTCTGCCGGAGAGATTGCTTGCGAAAAACAAGTTATTATCACGGTAGGTTCTACGAATAACTTCTTTTTAACCTCGAAATTGATCAAACAATTCTCCATATTCTTATTGAGCGAACACATGCACTTTGCACTTCCACACGATCTCAGTGTAGCTGGTCTACACGTGACCTATTCAGTGGAAGACTTATAGAAAGCGGTGAGTGTGCGAAGAAGTTATTTCACTTTCAATTCTATTGAAATCTCGGCTTAGCACTCTCTGTGTTTGGTAATGGAGGTGTTTGGCTGCGTAGATTGCAGTGACCTTGACCTTCGCAGGCTCTCAACAAGGCGAAACGCGCCGAAATAACAGCTTTACCGTGATAAAGAACAAAGTAACACATCGTGTTTGCTCACCAAGAATATAATGAATTATTGCAGGAGTGTCCATGGTTTCGCTTCCTTCTCCAATTTTAGTTGGTATATGATTTTTTAAAAAAACTGAAGTCGTATTTAATTTCCCCAGAGTTTAGTGTATGGGAATGAAAAAAGTTTTAGGTCTCTAGGGTCATTTTTTTTGTGCTTTTCAGCAAACCATATAAAAGTACATCTTGGAACGATTAACGGGCTTTATCTTAGATAAATGAGTTTGGTAAAACTATAAATCTCCACTTAAATCTCTAGGGTTCTGCCTTTACTACGTTTGTTAAAGTTAATATTTTGGCATGGCAATAATGCTTTTAAAGTGAAGTTTTGAGAATGCAGAGTTTTGTTGCGAAAACTATGTTGATCTCTTCCAATGACGAGTCCGTCGGCCACCATCTTATTTGTGCAACGGCTGTACTGTTTAACGTTTTCCCTCTTTCCTGCCTCCACATTTTCTGGTGAAACTCCAAATATTTCTTAGGAGTACATGTGGGACATCCCCTCTTTTCCACTTTGTGTGAAGAACTTTTAAACAAAAATTCCTTGCATTAACACTTTAGTTTAGTTAACATTAACAAATTATGCGCCGTTGCCTTTTCTGGTGAGAAGCACTGCTTACTTGGATACTTGGGCACTTGGACGGCTCGCCCTCACTGGTTGTGCGAGCCCCAGCACAATCATTTTTCAGAAATTTTTCCTGGTTTGGCCATTGTCGCTCCTTGTAGTACCGAGATCAGCAGAGTCCGCCAGGGTCATCTCCGCCGCAGATACCGCCGCCCTTGTGGATCAGAAGGAAATTTGCCACCACGTCACTAGTCTAACACCAGGACGGTGGTGAATCATGGTATTAAACCACTGGTACTCAAAAATATCGCTGAATACATCAATGAAGAGTGCAAAATATCCACACACGGACGTTTCTTACTACGACAAAAAATAAACTAGTATCTGTTTGAAGAATTTATCCAGAGCGGTGAAATGGTTTTCAGCTAGGTACATGGACACAAAACTGCAAAACTGCGGGTCAGCATACCTTAGCACTGTTCAGCGTGTACTAGTTCTTCACGCTAAATTTCTTTAATAGGATTGACAGAATACTGGGGAGGACAGGTGGCCAACTCAGAAAGCACAGTTGCTGTATGAGATGCTGCCACTTCTTCCTTCAATCCACATAAAGATGCTTAATTTTGTTTCCATGAAAGAATAGGAATGAATGGGTGAAAGAAGAGTTTCCTATTCAGTACTTAAAATCTGCTGATGTCCTACGAAGCAACGATGTTTGTCATTTTTATTTTTGCGGACCATTTTCCACAGCGGATGCTGAAGATATTTTTAGAAGAAGGGTTTTGCTTGAGATTACTCATTAGTATTCAAGAGAAAGAACGCCTATGAAAAACCGTTCAACATCATGATAAATATAAGGAACAAGTACGGAGAAAAAGTAAAGTATGACGAAATCTGAAGGACAGGAAGACTGATGGTCTGAGAATCCATGATCTAATCTCAACGTTTTCCAGTTGTTTTATGAGGCCAGATACGACCATTTTCCGACAAATGGGCGGGCAACTGCGTTTCTATTTGAAATTTTAAAGGACTTTCGTAACGATGAAGCATAATTTTTTTTAAACCTGGATAGGTTTCTCATTGCACCATGCATTTGATTTCGTCAAACATCTAGAAGTGGCTTAGTGCATATTTAGCTTGTCCAATAACTTACACCAAGAATCACTACCATTCTGGTATTAAAGTAGTCACGCAGTGGCAAATCTTCCGATGACCAAAAAGGGCATCAGCTGCCTTTCTGGCGACGACCAGATGAAGGCTTCTGCTTGGATGACCTCTGGGCATTATGGAACCAAAGTAGCTAAGCCAGCAAATATCTCAAGATTAGAAATTATGTTGGTGCTCCTACAACCATTAATGGAAGGCCACCCAAGCATCAAAGTATTCACGTATCCTAATATTCCATAATTCACAAGTTTCTTTTTGGCCAATTGTGAAGATTTGGGTATTTTTCCTAATTGTGAACATGAAGAATTTCTCGCGACCACTTTTTACGCAGAAATTTTTCAATCACCGATTAATGCTTCCCTAACGGTTCATCACATTTTAAACTCAATTTTATTTGTTCTTTTTTCACACAAAGATATGCACTCAAGACATTTGTAGTTTAGCATTCTTTCAGAAGTTTAGGTGGAAAAATTCATATAAATGCATAATTTATTGCGATCGCTCTACAGCCGAGCTGGCGTTTCAGCTCACGGTTGCAAATGCCGAGAAGAAGTTCGCCCCAAATGGACCCAACGCCAACGTTCGGACCGCTCTGTTCACCACGCCTTGCCACATCGCTGTTGACCAATTTGCCATGATGATGTTTGTGGTCGACAGCGTTCCTGAAATTGTCAAGTGCGTTGGGGGAATGCCTATGATATTCATGTTCATATCTAGCCTACACATATCATTATTCATCATTCCTCCGCATAAGGAGGTCACCGTGTTGCCGACGATAATGCAGTGAGGCGTCATCATGCCGCGATTGACTGTAAGCAATTTCTTTGTTCAGCCACTCGTTTGCAAGAGGAACCTCGAAAAATACGAGAATTACTTCGTGTCAGTGACTTCTTTGTGATTTTTCCTTAATTGTGCTTTTCTTGCATAGAAATGCTGCAATAAGTACTTAAATAACCTCGCTGAAAACGTTCTGGAATCACTGGAACTTCGTCGACACCAATAATTCTTTTAATAAAAGCATTTTAATTCGACTAGAGGTAAGAATTTCTCATCACTTCTTCTGTCTTTTAGCTTCCTACCGCTTAGCGGTAACAAATGCGACCAGTCCTAGCTAGAACTATTAAAATTCCTTACTGGAAGCAGAAATAAGTTATTTGTTAGAGAACTGCAAACGGCTACCGAATAGAACGTATGTATAGACATATGTAGAAGAAAGACGGAAAAAGCGAAATTTGAGCATTCCACAGCGTTAGTGCTTTTCGAGAACATTTCATCTTCTTCATTTTTCTTTCCGAATTCAATACCTTCAGCAATACTCAGTTTGTTACAAACTGTGTTCAAAATATGGTTCTAAGTACAACTTTAATGAGGCTGAGATATTTGCAAAACTCCGGACCGCAGAGTGGGGAACGAACGCGCTATTGTCCTTTCCGGGGAGTAGCGAGCTCACCCACCACACCATGCTGGTCCTTCGTTTCGCCTGTCTCTCAGCTAGTTCTACTGATCTTTTGCCATCAGTAATATCTCAGCATCATTAAAGTTATATTTCGCAATATATACCCTGCCGCTAAAAAATAGTAGCAGTAAATAATAAGTCAAAATTATGGTTCTAAATCTTAACGGTTCTTTCCGTATCTAAGTCATTTTGTTTCTGAAGAACAACATGACGGAAGCGTGCAAGGATTAATCATTAAAGTCTCGAAGCGCGCACAATTAGTGACTTTTTACACGATAATAAATCACGTATTGTACGGATCATAGTGCATTTTGAATTTCATTCGTCTTCCAGCACCAACCAGCCACAAAGCTCTTCAGATATTCATTCAGCTTCGAGTGCTGTATGACGGTTAATTTTCCTCTTCCTGATTGTCGTTAAATGCCAGTAGAGTTGTTTCTCTCTCGTATTCTTCGATAGCTCGACTAGAGCGCTTTTCAGTTAATGTAAAATAATGAATTAGATGAACACAAAAGTGGTGAAAGGCTTAGTGTTCCTAAGGGTGAGGTAGAACCTGCAAAGTTATTGCGATGTGTAGCACTACTGCCGCCGCACCACTCGCCTTTTCATATTGAAGATTATTTATAATAAGAAGGAATAAAGAGTTCTGACAGTGAAGTGATAAGGTTGATTACGAGTGGAACATTAATTCAGGAGAATCCCCTCACAATCAGCCTTCTAGCAGTTCGTCTTGCTCGTACTATGCTGCTTTATCCTTAAAAAACTTGTTCTTTAAGCCAAAAATTTAAACAAATAATATTAAGCCGATTTTCTCACAGCTAATTCACTTCACATTTGTTCCTGACTTTAAACGGTTTTACTAAAGGGACAAATCGTAGGGAATCCTAAATACATCTATGCATTACGTGTCGACGCAATCGAATGGATGTAAGAAGTAAAAGGCTTACACGGCATGTTTGCTGCTTGGTTAACGGTTACTTGCTGGCACTGCAATGGAGTATAGTTGACTTGAACAGTGAGCTGACCCAAAATGAAAGCGATTATGGCATCAGAGAGGCCAGCGCTACGACCTTGCTGTTCGAGAACATCAAAGACCTTAAGAACAAACTTTTCCAGCACCTGGTGAGATTTATGTGGAACCATTTTCGAACAAATTAAATTGGGCTAAAATGCCAAACAAAACTGTGTTAGAAGTGGAACGTTGGCAAAATTTCTGAAAGTTTAAATTTATTTTTGGTCTTCCAGAAATTATGAAAGAGGAGGAACCTAAAATTTAAAAGCTGTGAACTCACTGCCTGCATTAGAATACGTGATACAAATGTCCGAGCTCCCCCCTCGCTAGTTGCAATTCCAGGAACTCGGGCAGGAACATTGGCTGCGGCGGAGTACACCATAGCCACTGGCAAAGAAAAGCCGGTAACGTTGAAGCTCCTCGACCTGGCTGCAACTGTATTCTGCACTTTTTATTACAAAAATTAGAAATGAAATAATTGTTCTGGAGTTATTCTTCTGGCATCTCCGCTTTTACTTCTCTCTCTCCAAATTGGGATTCTTCTTATCAAACGAGTCCTACTAAGACAGCTTCCGAAGGCCATGAATTATTAAATACATTACTCTGTGGTTCAGAGTTCAAATACCTCAGCATCATTATGGTTGCATTTCACATAATGCCCTGCCATAGAAAAAGTAGTAACCAGTAAGTGAGAAGTTTGCACTTTCTTTGTTTAAGGCTCTTCAGTTTATGGCTATGATTGCAAGTGCGTGTACTGCCGTTATAATTTTCTATTCGTTACCTTGACCCGGTGGCATCGTTCCGCAAGCCAACACTGTGGAGGCGTTCGTTTAGCAGTGAAATCAGGGGCGCCAGAAGCACCGTCACGTTTGTAAGACTGGCCATTTTTAGTCTCTTGAAATCTAAGCAAAAAATGTAAATTAGAACGAAAACACATTTCCTGTTTTCTGGATCGGACCAAAAGGTAAAAACGGATTTTGCATTTGGTCATTTTACGTCGGTGAAGTTTCCACGGCAAACGTTTTTTGCAGTTTTTTGACATCTCCAAGAGAGGTAGGAATCGACAAGTATTCTTTCACTGGAAAGCATGTACGAGGTAGATTAATATCTCTGTTCGGCTAAGGCTTTGAAATAGAGTTAGGAGTCTCAAATTTGCTGGGTCCTAGGAAAAATTCTTTGAAGCAACATATGTCACAAATTCTAATGTCAGGATGCACATGGGAAGCGGTTATTGACGAAGAATATTTATCGAGTGTTGAGTGACAACGAAGTACAAGACAGCGACCACATTAAAAAGCGGAGAGAATTGGCCCATTGCACATAAGGAACGGTTTAAATTGGGTTCCCGCTGTCGTGTTCGTGTTGCTGCGGCATAAAACCCTGCCATCTCCACAATTAAACAAGCAATATTTGTTGGGAAGGCAGTGTTTTTACAAGTGCACCTATGCAGAACAGCTCTCAGAAACGATATTGGTTGAAGAAAACGAAACGCAGCTTTCTTTGCACAGCGTTCATGGCAGCAAGATTCTTAACTGCATATATGATATTTCGGTAAGCTCTCATTTTCTAAATGATCCATCCATTTTTTTACAGCTACAAAATCTTCTCTTTTGGTGGAAAAGTTAACTGATAGCACAAACAAAGACCTCAGTAGAATTTTGCTTAAGAGTTCGGAAGCGGGCGTAGAACAAATTGTCACCGAAAATCCATCAACACGAGAAAGGGAGGGCAAAACCGCGCCAGAAGTGATCAAGGATAAAATAACTACGTTATGGCATCAGGTTTCATCATGCGGCACAATAATGCACTGTTTCGCTGGAATTCTTAATGAATAGAATTAAGGTAAGCTCAACGCTTTGAATACATGTTATTGTATAGAATTCACAAAAAGTACGGATGTCGTGAAGATGCCGGTTGGCATGACACTAAGTTGAAGCTTCTTTGGTAACCTTTTCAAACACTTCTGCGTTCTAATAAATCGGATGCTCTTGAAACGCAGCCAACTTCTCGCAATTTTCCCACAAAACAACATTTGCTGTGGCTTATTCTCTGTGGTGAACTGTCATTCAATTTGTGTATTGGTTACGAACAGTTCATTAACTAGTCAATTTGATTTATTCAGTGTCTTGGATTTTCGAAAAATCCGAAACTTTTTTTCCGAAAATAGTGTTTCCCAGTAGTCATTGACGGTTCTTGCTAGAATAAGAATTTCACAATGCTGCATTCAGCACGATTTCAATAACTCTCGCTAACGGATGACAGTAGAATTTCATGAGTTCACAAAAATCGTTGTCTGGCACAGGTTACTTGCACATCGGATTTTGAACAACTGTTTACTGCTGGCTGCTGCACATCAAGCGAATTGAATATTGTCCCGCAAAAGTATTTTATTCACCACTTGTACACATTACGGTAGTGATCCAAGTAGAAGACGAGGTGGAAGTTCTGCTCATCTCTATTGTTCAACAAGAATTGTCCGACCCGGGACGTAATGAAATCAGATTCGTTTGTCGTGGATGACAAATCGAAGACAGTGTCAGCGCTGTAGAACTGTAGGCTTGTTATTGGTTTTTTTATGAATGCTGATTAAAGCCGAATATGCGGTTCCATGTTGTACCACTTCTGCGTCGTATTAGTTGAATTGCTGGGCGACGACCCGTTTCGCCAAAGCATCCGCTTGTGCTTTCAGTGCGATACCGTGCTAAACCTTTCAGCCAATGAAGAAAAAATACCGTATTCAGCAAGTTCTCAATTGGGAGCCATGTAAGCTCATTAGATCTCCACAAGAGCCTTCTTAGTATTATAAGGTTATCGCAGTGAAGCAGGTTACTACTTTTATCGCTGCAGGGCTAAGAAACATTGCGGCATCTGTTTTTGCACCCTCATCGAATATTCAGTAGTGTTTTCGATTGACATTGTTACGGAGCGATGGAGACGACAGCTCGGATTTTCTTACGGTCGTGTTAATCGAAAAAAAATGTGTTGTACTGCTGTACAACTACGATAGTCATTTTGCTTGCTGTTTTATTTACTGCTTACTACAGTTTTCGCGGCAGCGTACTATGTGAAATGCAGCCACAGTAATGCTGAGGTATTTGCAAAACTCTGGTCCACAGGTGTCTGCTCACGTACACAAAAAAGTCTCAAACAGAAATATCCACTTTTAGTTCTGGTAGATATTTTTGGTACTACCTAAAAATGTAAAGATTTATAAGAGAAACCACTACGCTCGTCGCGTCTTCACCAAGAGCACAAGTAAGACAATCGCCTTCCTTTGTACTCGTTGTTGAAAAAGGACACATTACTTTTTGCAAAAAATTTTGCGAAGCAAACTTTACCGGAAGGTTATTACAAGTCACGAAATTTGGCTGTTGTGTGCTCGTTTTATCAAAGATGATGAGCGATGGCCGTTTCAGAAAGTCATTTTGCATAGACTAGTAAAAAGATCTACAACTGGTAACGATTGTACTGAGAGTTCAGATTGGTTTGATAGAAGGAAAGTTTCATGTTTAAATTACAAGCTCGGATTTCTGTCAAACCTTGGCATCAACTACATGTCGTATAATAACAATGAGAAATAAAGGTCACTTCTTGTACTGGGGTCAGTTGAAAAGAAAAGGCAGCCAACTGGTGGAACATCACTGACACCGTCGCGATTTAGAAAGTCCATCATCCGTTACAAATACGAACAGGCGACTGTTTTGTGAGAACTCAGCCGATTTACCAGCTAGCAGAAAACTAGCCACGCTACTTGCGAATACCAGTGCTAAAACCTGACTTAAAAAGTATTTAAAGTTGTCCTCCCAAAGCAGTGCGTTAGTGAAAATTCTGAGGCCTACCAATTAGGTTCTAACTGCTGGTTTGACGTTCTGCGTGGTAAGATAGTTAGAAATTTTGCTACTTCACTTGAGAGTTCACTCGAGTTCCAAGTTTTTCACCGCCATTTAGATCACGTCTGTCAGTTGACAGAACTGTCGCTCAGAAGACGTCAACTCCAACATCTACTCCAAAAACATTCTGATTACGGTTCAACGAGGAAGGAATGGAAAACTCTCTAGGAAAAAATTTACGTTTTCAAGCAAACTGTTTGACACTCTTAATCAAATAGTGTGAAGCTTTATCTAATCGAAAACGTTGCTGAGAATTTTTTCTGCACTAAATGTGAAACAGCGTGTTTCCATGATGAAGATGACAAATCGAAAACAACTTAGCGCCGATGAATCATTCGTCTTGTTATGAGTTTTTAACAACGCCGAATAAAGATGGAGAGCAGTCCCGTGTTATAGCAGTTCCGTCCAGTATTAGTTGAATTGTTGGGCGACGAGCTGGTCTGCCAGAGCGTTACCTTTGCGCTTTGAACACGACACTGCACCAAATCAACAAATTTCTTACAGTCAGAGAATACTTAGTTAACAAGTTTTCAGTTAGAAGCAGCACAATTTCATCGTTTTACAAAATTTTATCATTATGAATGTTTTATTAAACATCACGATAGATAATCTTTTCAAACCCCAGTTGTGTTTTAGGAAGCAAGAAAAATTCTTAATTATGACTATCTAGAAGTTTTCTGTCCTTGGTAAGAGCCTGGTTTGTAACCTCAACTGCAGTCGAAATAGTAGTATCCGAAGAAACAACCACTCTTTGTTTTTAAACCGTTCGAAAAGGAATATAGAACAATAAAAGCAACCATCTCTAGCACAGCTGCTCTATAGTGGATCTAACCTCTATTACAGAGATGAATTGCAGACTGTCGTGGTGCAAGCACAGTCGATTTCTCAACAAGCAGCAGAAGAGCGATTCTGCTTGGGAATGTCACTATTTAAATCAGTTGTAAAAGTATTTAAATTTATGTCTTCGAAGCACTGCTTTAGGACAAATTCTGTGGCCTTTCATTTAAAAAATGAGTGCTAGCCCGAACTTTGAGGAGGGGTGCGTGTGGTGCACTCGGAAGCGCCCCGCAACACACATTTGGAATCGATCCCAGCTCCCCATGGCCCACCAAGTCCTCCGTCTCCCGGGGCCGGTAAACTGGTACCGGACTTGTCTGGGAAGATAGCAGCACTGGCTCAATACATCGGTAGGCCACCGCGAGTCATTGCAAAGGCTACATAAGCATTCAATCACTTACAAATCACTTGTAAACGTTGCATAATGAAGCCCAATGCATGGCGCATTCCTAACAGATTGATCAACGCCGAGAGCTTTATCGTTTATACTTTTTTGCAGCAAACTTCAGCTCGCCTCAGCTTATGACCTCAGTTGATTTGACGTGCATCGTAGTTACAATGACTAAGTTTTCGCCTACATTCCCACATTTTCACCAATACAGAGCACTTGTTCCCAAGATCGACTTTCTATTAACTTCGACACCGGATTATAAGTGCGTCGTTTTCTTTCTCAGTAATCGCGAGGTTGTTAAATAGCGTACGCTTACTTCCATACAAAAGCAGACATGCAACACAATCGTAGCTGACGTTTCGGCAGAATCGCCTTCTTCAGATCCTGGAAAGGCATAGTGGTATGCAATCTACTAGGTCAAACGCTTCAATAACACATACGGAAAGATGAGGATCAAAATGGTAGTCACACGATCAACAGCTTCTCGAAAAAAACCCACTGTTTACTACGTGCCTAGCACTGAGGAAGAGCAGCTGACCAGCGTCACATATAGTTGACGACTGCACCTTTCCTCCTCAACGATCGATATGAAGTTACGGAGCGAGATCACACGTGTTCTCGAGGCATTCCTCCCTGCTGTTCATTTTAGGGCTTTTCGCATTTATCCAAAGAACTTCAAAAAGTTTTTGCGCTATTGTTTTAGACCGTTGTGCAAGGATGTTGACTTTTATTTAAAATTCGTGTCCGCTGTCCTTTTGTATCCAGTGCATGCCTACTGGGTACTTTGTCACAGTTTTGCCTTGCCATCTAGATGTTTTTTAAACGGATACACAAACGTATGCCTGTTTCGCCAATAAATTTCATCTCCGCAGTTATTACAAGAAGTCAGGTATACCTTACCTGAACTCATGCAATCACTGTCCTTGCCAATAGGGAAAATTTCGCAACTTTTTTGTTTCACATAGACTGACGACGGAGAGCATCGCGTGGTATTTCTACTATCGCAACCGATTCATCTAGACCTACCATTTTTAAGCACCATTTTATAGCTATACTTACTTCAGCGCTAATAAAGGGCGGCATAAACGGGAACTTCTTTTGGCTAAGTGTTTGAGAGTCGCAGCCGGAGGTCGATAACGGGTGCTTCAATTCTAGACATGAACGCGATGGCAAGACTTCGTGCCAACCGCTGTCACATTGCCAACGCTCTCATTTACGCGTAATATTTTCCAGTCCATCTGAAAATCGAGCGGTCTAAGCAGTCCTTTAAGAGAACCATAAGCTGCTAGATGGACAAGTCGTGCATTTTTATTCTTCCTTCATGTTCAGTAGGAAGTGTGTGGATGGCTTGCATTGCGGAGTCATTCGATACGTTGGTGTAGAGCGCAGAAACTTCGAAAGACTCCATCAAGTACGCGTTATTAGGAGACGCGTTACGTAGACGTTTTAGAAACATTTAGGTGTTCGTGAGGTGAGCTGGCATGTGATTAAGCAGCTGGGTGAGTACTATCTCAACATCTAACTGGAAAGGAATGACTACAATCTCTTCCCTCTTATCACTAACTGATAGTCTAATGGTCTTTGAATTAATTTAATCTCTAACTTTAAGCAGACCATGTTTTTTGTACGGCTGTGAGGCTAGAGACAGGTTTCCTACCGCGATAGTGATTTAGGGTTTTGAGAACTTTGTCCAAAAACGTGCGGAATTTCGTGTCAACTTCCACGTTAGGATCCTGTTGTCTGAAAAACGTTTTAGGGAAAGGAGATGGTGGCAGTGTTACCGCCTCTTGATTTTTTATCTCTATTTGATGTTTCTTGTTTGGCCTGATAGAGAAAGTTCATCTTGAAGCTCGCTACAAATTGCATGTTATCCTACGCAAGGTTGCTTTTAAATGGGTTATGTTGGTGCAAAGCTTGGGCCCAATTCTAATAGTGCGCGCGCTTTCAGGTATGGTCATACCGGAAGTATGGTGACATTGGATTTTCTTGGTGCATTGTCAACCGCATTTTGACTGCAATCAGGAGCACAAAGAGTTTCTTTACGGCTTTTGAAACCGAGATATGTGAGCTACCTAAAAGATTTTCGAACCTTCGTTGTAGAGTAATTTTTGGCATTGCACCTAATATTATTGCATGTCAATATTGAGTCACCAACTATTCTCGTCCAAAGGTGATCCTCCAAATACGAAGCACAAAAAATGTCTCTTCGACACACACTTCTACATTCTGGCGTACATTTCGTTTCGCTTGCTTCGTAGTGGAGTTCTAAGTAAAGGTCCATTTCGATGCCTTGTACTTGTTGACTGTCCTCTGGATGACCGCATATCTAGTGAAGCCGTTTCCGTTTTATGAACTGCGGCACGACAGAGAACTTGTCCGTCAGTTAATTGAAATGACATTTAGAAGACGGCACCTCGAACACTTTATTTTTGGAAATTTCCCACTCTAGGGTCCTACAAAAAATGAATAAGAAGTTCTTGTGGAAAGTGTTTACGGTATAGTGCGGCCTCCTTTACTCTAGTAACCGAACATTGTACAGCTTCGTCTTAACTTCAATATATTGTTATGAATTCGCCGGCACTAAAAAAATAAGACGTTTGTTTCCACAGCGCAGGTAATTGACTGTCCTGTCGATGCTATCTTTGGTAAACGAATTCCAGACAATGGTGAAAAAGACGCCAAAGGTACTAAATTTTCAGTGAAGAGTCATACGAGTGCTTCATTTCACCTAGAAATTTTTTGTTGAAATGGTACAGTTGCTTGGGAGAAATAGCTCGCTCTCAAATTTTTTTCCTATGTGGAATCCTTGTTCTCAAATTGGAGTTGCAACCATTTGCATGTTGTGAAAACAATAATGACTTAAATCTGAATCAACGTGTATTCAAAGTGTATCATGTAAAAGACTACGACAGCCCATATAATTGCATTGAAGACCACTTAAGCTGCTTAAAATCAAAATCGTTATAATTCAGCCCACAGTCACCACAGTGAGCACCGATGTCTCGAAATTTGCGCTTCGGGTTTTGAAACAAATACGGCAGTCACTAAAAAAAATGTCAAGAACGTGGTATAATACAGTGAACGGAGCGTTCACCTATGTGAACAAACACTTGACCTTAGAAAAAACACTTTTGGAGACCCGAATATTCTTTTATTTTGATGGAGGTGAGCTTCTTTCTCTTATTCTCATTTGACGAATAAGAAGGACCACGTCGCAATAAGAAGGAACAGATTTCGAACCTCAAAAGGAGTCTCTGTAGCTATGATGGAGGCGAAATCATTAAAATGGTAGAAATAATAAATGTTGTAGCGAACTCGTCCTAGCTTATCAGCAAAGCAAGGCATGTCCATAAAATCTCGTACTTTCCGTGTATGATCTGTTGCTTCGATACAAAATTTCATATGTATTTTTTTAATTGACAAGGCAACGCTAAGTTGAGAGAAAGTTTATTCAGCTAACGCTTTAACATCTGCTGTGAGCAAATGTGAACTTGAAATGGTGTAGTTGTCTAATTCCGACGCGATGATGTGTTTCGTGCTATTAGATGTTCACAGTCTGGTGTGATAAACCTACAATTTGACACTTTCAGTGGTGCTGAAATAAGTGGGAGCCATCTTTTGTGGCTTTTAAATTACGAGTTCAAGGTTTTTTTAGTAGATTTCCTCACGTAATTAGTTAAATCCTTAGTCTCCTCTTTGTTTAGGGGTGCGGGTATTTGTGACTATGCACGCTTCCTTGCTTAACATGTTTATCTCAATGCGAAACAGTTAAGGAACGCAACCAGGCTGTAATTCGGGTGCCACTATTAAAGCGAAGATTTGTCGTTCATCGTGGTTGCACTATTGCTTATCTCATAAAGCAAAAAGATGTTTTCCTGGTAGCCCAATCGCCACATATAAGCAGGGATTTGTCTCTCTACAAGGCTATTACCAAAATGAGAAATTTGTAGTGGCCATGTGAAAGCTCAAGCTTCTACTTCAAAAACTATAAGTGTTCTTATCTGGCTCAAGGTCGTAAACACTGGCACGATAAAGTGGAATCGACGAGGCAACTGTGCTAATGTCTTCAACGATGCTGAGGTATCTGCAAAACTCGGACCGTAGGTGCCTGCGGTGGGGAAGGAACGCGCTATTGTCCTTTCCGGAAAGTAACGCGTTCACCAGCTTAACTGGGTTTATCGTCGATTTGGGCTTTCAGATCAATCCCGCCGACGTGTGATTGTTGATGGCGAGATCGATAGAACTAGCTGAGAAACAGTCGAAACGAAGAACTGGCATGGTGCAGTGGTGAACGCGTTACTCTTCGGAAAAGACAATAGTGCGTTCGTTCTCCACCGCGTACACGTGCGATCCGGAGTATTGCAAATATCTCAGCATCACTGAACTTATATTTTTGCAATACACCCTGCTTTAATAAAGAGCAGGCAAAAATAAAATGGTTAGGATTGTACACAACTCTATGGAATGCTCAAGCGAAGAAGTATGTTCAATCAACAAGCTACAGACGTGAAATTAAGTGCTAGCACGTTTAGTTAATAGGAGATATCCAAGCATTTAAATTTGGAATTTTTTATTCAAATTCGGCGCTATGCGAATGAACGATAAAAATTTGATAACTAAAAAATGAAGATAAACAAGAGGGAATGGAAAGTGGGAATCAGGGAGAGTGACACTGGAAATTCGTAATTTCAAGCGCTTTATTAAAGGCAGCTTAGTCACCTGCCTAATGAAGAAAAAACCTTTTTAATAAAGAGAATTTGAGCATGACTGTAAAGAATCATTGTAACATTTTCGATATGCGTATGAAAGACGGAACCACAGCTGTCAAGGGTTGGATTACTTTTCAACAAATATGATCACACATTTAGCCTTTGCTATTATCTCCACGAACCCCGCTTATATACGGAATTTCAGAACCAAGCGATGCTACGTGGCGCGACGCGATCCGGCGGTTAGACGGTTAATCGTGGTCCAAAAGCGAAGCTATACTTCCCTGAGAAGCGCGTGGATCCGGGAAATGGACTCTTTGCTTCTACTGCGCTGATTTGCGACATAACTTCTGTATATTCGAGGGCGCATTCGGGCATCCCGTGCGCAGACGCGTTCTCGGTTATGCAGATTGTGTTATACGAGTCAATTCGGCTCAAAGCCTGCAGTCAAGTAACAGGGCAGCACATGGGGAGGCGTTTAGGAGTGGTCTCAATAGGTAAAGTTCACGTTTACTCTGGGAGAGACTGCAAGATGCCCGTGAGTATACCCAGGGACCCACTTTCAGAGCTCGTTAAGCTATACATGGCTATCAAAATGCTAAACACACTAGAATTAACTGGCCTCATTTTCCCTGACCCCAAAAGAGCCTCCCAATCGGCAGCGTTCGCTAATACAGGATGAGTTCGGAGAGGCTGCTAAAATCCTAGGACCGTTCTAAGTTTCCTAAATATCAAATGATTGAGGTGACGATCAGTACTTACAATGCGTGCAGACTCGCATCTGAATCTTCTATAGAAGGCTTGATCAAGGAAGCAAGAAAGATAAACTATGACGTTGTCGTACTAGCCGAGACGAAACAACGCTACTTTTCGACTCCGTCGATGACTTCGGAGAAGAACTGTTCCTGGAAACACGCGATATTAGATGATTCGGCAGCGTCGGCGTTTTCGTCAACACGAGTTTGGCTATGAATATCGATTTATTAGAACTAACAACCTGAATCGGGCATTTACGATTGAAGAGATGTGGATCATTACCGGCTTTGACAACTTTCCTCATTTACGCATCTACATCAAGCGACGACCAAGAGGAGGTTGACGCGTACTATATGGGCTCAGAGAGGTTCTACAGAAAAGATTATACATTCTCTAAGACCATCACTGGAAATTTTAACGCTAAGATTGCACCAAGAAGAACGTCTGATAAACGTCACGTTGAAATTTCGGGATTAGAACGGAGCGAACACAGTCAGCGGACGCCCGAGTTCGTCATGACAAACAAGACCATCCATGGTATCGCAATTCTAGAAGTCCCACTCTCAAACCTGGACGTTGGAGTCTCGCAATAATGCAATGCAAGGGATCTCCTCTCATCCCTCTCACACGAAAAGGGCGCTTTTGAGAAACATGTTCCGAACAGCCAACACTTCAACGGCTACGAAAATATAGCTCGAATTAAGTGTAGAGGAATCCTCAGGCTTCAAATGGTAATTCTAACGACAATAAGGTTTCGTTTATCATGCCCTTCGTTTTGAATGAAGTGAGGGCAGCTATGAAAGGTTGCATAAGAAGAGCAGGTCTAGAGAATTCGGTAAGAATAGTCGAAATATCACCGAGTAATCCAATACGCCATCTAGCTCGTAATCGCATATGTGCAACGCAGAACTGCACAATTTGCCCTAATGGTGGAGAAGGTATTTGCATAAGCTCGGGTGCTTTTTATCTATGACCTCTTATAAAGCGTGCGAGGACGAATACATTGGCGAAACGGGTAAACCACTCTGTGTTCGTATAAAAAGGACACCTTGCCGGTAAACTTAAACCAAATACTCCACAAAGCGCGTAGGGCCCAAAGACATAACAGGGAGGATTTTGAAGTAGGAGTCACGATCCTCACAAAGGGATCGGAAAAACGAGCGCTCAAAACTCTCGAGGTATTTTTGACCAATTACGAGAATTGATATTGGGCAGTACATAAACCTGTTATTCTGACGAGATGAGCACATTACTGTTCTGTATGAAGCTTCTGTGATTGGTCTCCATGTGACATATTCAGTGGAAGATTCATAGAAAGCGGTAAATGTGCGAAGATGCCTCTGTATTCAATGCGATTGAAATTTTGGTTTAGCACTTTTTCTGTATGGTTATTGAGATGCTTGGCTTGGTAGATTACGGTCAACTTGACCCTTTCTGACTCTGTGGAAGGCGAACTCCGCCGAAACGTTAACTTGAGCGCAAGTAATGAAATAAAAATAACACCTTGTGTTTACTAAACAGAAGTATAAAGAATTATTGAATCAATGCTGAGGTTAGTACAAAGTTTGTTGTGGGAGTTACTGCTTTTGGCTCAGTTGAGATAGAAGCAACCATAGTAGCCCTGAACAGTCAGGGAGTAGCTGCTCAATATATAAATATTGGTGCGACTATTTTAAAAACTAAGATAACACCCTTATACAACGTTATTAACCTTGAGGTCAAAAGAGAGGTTAGACAAGGCCATACCTTCTCCCAAAAATTATTCACTGCCACCGTTGAGAAATTTGTGCGAACAGCGAGTGGAATGAGATAACGTGGGAATGAAAATCGGTGATGCGCAACTATACCATCTTCGCTATGCTGATGATATCGTTCTTATAAAATTAACTATTAGCCCCAGAAGCTCCAGAGAAGAGCGGGAGGAAACGCGCGGCATGGAAAGCTTTCAAAAAGCATCGAAGATGTTGTGAAGAGAATAAAAAACACCCGACTAGGGCACTTCCTGCCTTAACGTATGCGTCATTGACCTAGTCGCTGCGAAAGCAGGACGAAAAATCACTTAGCGTCATCGAAAGTGCAGTCGAAACAATAATGCTAGGAGTAACTCGTATGACGTATCACACAAGTAAGGGACGGGATCCGAAGCTACGACCTGCGTCAACTGTCAAAAAATCAAAGATACCGTTCTATACTACAAACAGTCGAGGATAAGATGGGTTGGATACGTAATGCGTATTATCGACCACAGATGAACAAGAGCCGTTAATATCTTCACGAAAACTGGAATGTTCTCTATGTAAACTTTCCAAATACTTTTCTTCCATGACCTTTTTTCCCACGACGATCTGATAACTTTATGTGAAATATTTCAAATCCCTTCTTCCACAACCTTTCTTCCATGACGATCTGATAACCTTATGTCAAACATTTCAAATCTTGAGAAATGTTCCCAGCACCCGCCTTTCCGCACACTGTAGCCTGACTCCACCTACGGTAGCCTAAGTCTTCCTACTGTAGCCTGACTCCGCCCAGCGCAAAAGGTATATAAACGGTTCCACGGTTACCTAGCTTATGTCATAACAATGCTGCTCTAATCACGGTGTCCTTTTCCTCACATCCATCTCATGTAGTAGAAGTCATATGACAACCTGTTCTCTGCTCCTATTCATTACCTGTGTCATTGTTGCATTAATTGTTGTGTAATTATAATAAACATTTAAATTACCCAAGTTTGAGGTGTTTGGCATTGTGACTGCTAGTAACAAGAAGTCCCGCGTGGCACAGACAAAGGCGTGCAGCTAATCACAAACCAAATCTACCCAACAACTTGGTATTTCTATATCGAAGAACCGTGCCGACACGTACTGAGGGAGGACCATCGGCATGATGTTTAGAATTCTTCGCAAACCCGCTGTTGTGGTGTCGAGCTAACTTTGCATGAATACCATGTCATTGGGAATATTAGTACTTGTATCTGCCACACGGATCTTTTGTGTGTCAGCCGTTGAGTCGAACGCCTTGAGATAGTGGGTTACAACTTTATGATTATACTAGCAATAACAGCAATAACAGTAAAGAATACTATATACATGAGATGGACGAACTGGATGGGCAATGGACGAGCACTCCGAACACTCGACGAACACATTCTGAAAGCTAGCTGATGGGCTGCTTATATCTGTTTTGTAATAGTTGGAGCTTTTTTCCAGAGGAAACTAGGAGCTAGCGCCTAGAGAAAGGTCCTAGAAGTTTCTGAACTAGTACAATCTGAAAGGGCTACATTCACAGAAACTTCCAGACCATACAATAGCTCTTATACAGAAAGTACATGTGAAAGAGCGGAGCTGCTCCTGCAAAAAGTTCATTGAAATGACAGATGCTGGAAAGTACATGCAGCTGACAACTGCTCATTCAATGCTCTAACTGTTGGGCCAAGAAGAGCGATTTATGCAAAAACGTTACAGAATCTCTTTCCATCCAGCTGTGATGCAACTGCGTGAGATGGTTGCTAAGGGATGATTTATAGAAAGTGCAAAAGATAGATTCAAGATAATTACATGTGAACGGGAAACATACGCTAATACAGAAAATAGGAACTACTTGGAGAATTTAACTGCTATAACGCTGAGATATTTGCAGAAAACTCCGGGACCGCAGGTTTTTCTGCGGTGGGAACCAACGCGTTACTGTCCTTTCCTGAGCTGAGAGGGAGGCGAAACGGAGGCCCGCATGGTGTGTTTGTGAAGGCGTTACTCCCCGGAAAAAGAAATAACGCGTTCGTTCCCCACCGCAGACACCTGCGGTCCGGAGTTTGCAAGGTCTCAGCTTTATAGTAGTTATACTTCGCAAAATATCCTGCCGTTAAAAAGAATAGGCAGTAAATAAAAAGGTTAAGATTGTGATTATTTAGGGAATAGTTCCTATGCACCCTAGAGGAAAGGCATGACGTTCAACGAATCCCCTAAAGCGGGCAGAACCCACTGGGCTATTCCTGAATGGACGACGAAAAATGAAAAAATTTACTGGTCCGCTGAGTCACTCGACGAGCAACGGGGCGACAGGTAGCATGTGATTATTTTCTCGGAGGTCATAACTAAGAAAATCAGCAAGGCTTCTAAAATGACAAGATTGCGAAGCCGCTTGTAATCTTTTATAAGCTTATCATAAGCTGCTACTGTTGTTTTCATAATGCATATCTGTTTGCACTTTATTGGGTCTTGTCAGTAATTTAGTGAACATAAGTTAAAGCTCAGAAATTTCGGAGACCATTTCAGCTTTACTTTTTCAATAGTGATTTGTACTCTCCAGATCATTCCTGTAGACGGAAGGCTGCCGATATTATCGATAGATTAAAACAAGGTCGTAAGCAAAACCAGGAAATTCTAAAATTTTTGTCACTTTTTTTGAGTTCTTCGCGCTTTAACAAACGCCCAATTGACAATAGGAATCGTTCCCAGTTACAAAAAAATATTGGTCGCACTTTCAGAGCCACCTTCCCGTAGGGACCGCCGAATATTTTGGTGAACACCTGGGAAAGTTCAAGCGCGGATATGTCAGGATCGCGGTGGAGACTATTTTTGACGAGCGCGCAGATATCTCTTGATAAAGAGAAAGCGACAGATCGAAAAAATTCCAATACAACAAACACATGGACTTAACCAACCTCACTTGTCAAAGATACGATGAACTTAATTGGAAACGTGTTGGGCTTGCATAACACGTGGTGATAGCCTACGTAAGTGTTTTGTAAGAATAGATAACGATCTAACGCTATGATATACCAAATGGTTTTACATATGCTTCAAGCTCGAAGGCAGGAAGAGAGATAAGCTGTGTTGCCAGTTTTCCTCATAAGCAGGCATGAGGTTGTCAATAACCAGGTTTATTCAACAATGGTGGCTTACGTTTGTGGTCTACAAATTCCAATATGGATAGTTGTAAACTAAGGCGGACATCTCCACGAGTTGTGCTCTCTACAGCATCTTTTCGATTTGTTTCCTGGCATCGCATTCCTAATCCATGGAAGTGGCTTGACTCAAGCATGCCGGAGGGTGCAGGTTTCATACCCTTCAAAAACATTAGCAGTTACCTGTAGAACCAAAATTTACTTATAGATTTTTCCACCAATATTCACTAACACACTGACTCGGCTATTCACGCACTAGCTATCAGAATGCGAGGTCATGATTCAATAGAGGATTGGCCGGACTGTGCTATTGTTCCAAATGGGTAACTTTCACGATGTCAGCAACTATTGCCCAATCTGCAGGCTCGCTATCCTTTGCAAACCTTTCACTGTAGTAATCCGTTCAGCAGATGTAGAGCTTTTGTTTGCATCATTTTAAAAGCAACCTACCTCAATTCTCAGAAGTTCGCAACTGATTTCTTCACTGACTTGACTCGAAGTGAATAAGAGGACGCCTTTCTGTGGTGTTCTCTGTGATACTTTGAGAATGTTGTACGACTGATGTGAAAAAACTAAGTTTAGCTAATAAGAAAAACTTACTTTGTGGCCTCCTCCCAAGTTTACCACCTCATCGTGGCTGGAAAGTAATTCTGGGTGTTGGAATGTAGTATGCAACATAGTGTTTAGCCTTACATCAAAGTCTTAAATGCTGAGAGGAGTCTGGCGGCTCCACCTGGAAGCCCAGCTGAGAGCAAATGAATACCGCAAATAACCGATGTCCTGGTATAGTGTTAAACCTATGCTCGCAGACTTACCTAAGATCCATCAGTGCCGACGATCATCTGTGGTTGCTTCGATTTCAAAACAACAGCTTCGCTTATGCTGACCTCGAAACTTCATGGAACGGTAGTAGATCAACTGACAAACTTCAGTCTTAGGACCCGGCGTACTGAAAGCTCCCGCTTATGGCGTCAACAGCGAGACAACCGGTGAGTGGCCAACAACTATCGGATTGTACAGGAGCACGTTGAAAAGAGACAAAACAAACGCACCCATGACAAGCCGTTGAGTCTGCGTCATCTTCTGGACCAATAAAACCAGCACCACTAAGAGGCTAAAAATTATATGTGCTTTACTCGACCCATGTGACACATTGCGTTCAGAAAAAACAAAATTGCAAAGCAATGAAGGACACTGTCGACTATCATACTACCCAAAAAAGGGAATCGATCTCATGGCTCCAGGCACATCAAGCCGTCGATCCTTCGAGGGTCGACATAGACTTGTTTGGGAGGAAAGCAGCACAGACTTGATCCATCGGTAGGCCATCGCAAGTCATTGTGGAAGCCAAATTTGTGTTGAGCAACCTACAACGGTGCATAATTAAGTCGAAAGCTTGACGCACCTTTTGGGAGTTTTATCCTATACCTTTCATTTTTCCCTGAAGAAAATAAACTAAAAGGGGGCTTAGAGACCTATTCAAGCGATTGGTGGAGCTTACTCATGAAAGCCTAAAATCAGGAAATTTGCTCTTTACCATAAACGTCTATCGGAGAGGATTTACAGACTCTTATGGCTACCGAATGGAAAATCAAATATAACTCGCCATGACCGTTTAGTATTCGAGGAGGAGATAGTCATAAAATAGACGGCTAAAAATGATGACATCGACCGCTGTGAACGCGTTGCTTTTGTAGTCAATTGAAAATGGGAAGCTTTTATTTACTAAGAAGCGCTGATGTGATGCTTATTAAACTCATTTCGATCATAGTGGAAATCCACTAATCCGGAGGTATACGTTGTAACGTTTGTATTCGAGAGCGTCGATCAAGAAACGTAAAAATCGACTTTCTTTTCAAAATAACGCCGCACGGTGAGTCTCCCTCATCGAGCGGGACTCCACTGTAGAAGATTTGATTTTTATATGAAGACGAAGCGTATAGAAGACGAGAAATGGTGGGCTATTCACTCTGATCATCAGCTCTGAGGAAGGCAAAAACGTCGAAAACAGCCGAATAAATATGTCGTGACAGATTGGTGTTAGCTCATCAATGAAACGAGGTGCATTGTATTCATTCCCATTTTTTTTGCTACTTTTGCCACAAAATTTAAGACCTAGGACAACGTTGTACAGCGGTGGGTTAACCCCCAATAGGATCTCCCAAGCTGAAAAGGAGTCTAACATTTCTATCTTAAAGCTGAGCTGTGGAGTAAACTAATACCAAGAAACATCATCGTCTTGGGATCAAACTAGTCGCATGGTGTGATGAAGTGTCTCTGATCAATAAAGGCGGTGAACAACTGTGATCGTCATGACCTGAGGAATCTTTCGGTTAGGCAGACCTAATGACGCAAGGGAAGTACGATGAATAAAGCAGCAAATATCCGCGGGAAGGAAATTATGCTTTGCCCACTACAATTACTGCACGCGAACCAACCAAATACCCAATTATCGAGCTATCCTAATATTCCGTCTTCAATAAGCTTCTTTTAGACAAATTGTGAGGTAGTGGTGTGTATTTTTTAGCGGTATTTTTTAGGTGCGAATTTTTTAATCGGTCAGTAAGGGATGCACAAACTATTTCTCACTTTGAGAAGTCTTCTTCATTTTCCTTAGATGAATATGTCCGTTTAACATATTTGTCGCTTAATAGTTTAATACCTTTATGAAGTCTAACTGGAAAAGAACACATAACTATATATAGACTTATGTAGACTATTCTGAATACTTCATATCTGAGCCAGCGTACTAGTTGACGATCGCAAATGCCTAGAAGAGGTTCGCTCCAAATGGACCCGATGCCAGCATTCGGTCCGCTCTGATCACTACTCCTTGCCCCATCTCTCTCCGCCAATTCGCCGTGATGACGTTTGAGGGACTACACAACTTTTTTTATGAAAATGAAGTTGTATGAAAAATGAATGCAATTCTGACCGAGATAGTTCATGAAATCGACAAATGCCTGGCGGGAATAGCCGTTATCATCATGCCATCTTCTAGCTTACACATATGTTTTGCCATTACATTCGTAAAGAACTCACCGTGTTGTCGACGACAGCACAGCGTGGCGTTATCACGCCGACCATAACTGCAACCAACCACATTAATCAACTGTTTTTTTTTCCATGAGAAATTCGGAAAGATACGATAATTAGTTTTCGTCAGTACATCTTTATGCTTTCCCGATTTGTATCTTCATCGGTATATAAATGCTTAAATCATCTCATTCATAGTGTTCGGAAATAACTAAAACTTTATTGACAGCAGGAATTTCTTTAAAAAGTGTCTTTATTGGAGTGAAGATTAGAAAAAAATTCCGCCCAGTTGTTTTTCGTTCTTCTAGCTTCCTACTGTTTTGCCGTAATAAAAGCGAGCAGTCCTAACTAGAACTCTTGGAATTACTTATTGGAAGAGGAATTAATTTATTTGTTAGAGTGGCGTAGACATGTAGTTGGTAGGAAACACTATTTGTGTAGAATTAAAATGAAAACGACCAAATTCGAGCATTTCACTGTGTTCACGACTGTTCGAGAACACTTCATTTTCCTCATCTACTTTTTCAAATTCAATACCTTCGGTAGAATCCACTTCGGCACAACCTCTACCCAAAGAAATGGTTTTAGATCTATACGATTTTTCCAGGCTTATGTCATTTTGCTTAGGAAGAACAATGGGACGGCTAGTAATGCAAGGAATAAAAGGAACGGTATGGAACGTACAATACTAGTGTTTTTTTAAACAAGTGGACACTACATACTGTGGAGATTCCAAAACTTCTCGAAATCTATTTGTTTTCTCGCATCCATTATCGGCCAAGCTCTTCAGATTTTCTTCTAACTTCGTTTGCTGCTTGACGACTAGTGCTCCTCTTTTCCTGAACGTCGTTAAATACTGGCTGAGTCGATTCTAATTCGCATTCTCGGATAGCTGCTGTAGAGCGTTCTTTCAATGGATGTGAAGGAGTGAGATGGGCAAACAGAAGTCTAGCACTAGTTTCTCCACATCAGAGGGATGAGACGTTCAGTGAGCTCGTGGCGGGGGTGGAACCTGCGCTGTGCTCGCGATATACACCGTTACTACCGCTGTACCATTCGCGTGCTCATATTAGCAATTAATACTAATAATAAACTTAGAAGCTGTCGACAGTCGACTGATAAAAAGACAATAAAAGATAACAACAATAGCAATAATAAGAGAAACTTCATTAGCCAAATTATTCGCCGTGCGCGTTATTCCTGAAAAACATTCCCTTTAAGCGAAAATTTGAAGCAAATGATATTAAAGCCTTTTCCCCACAGTAATTCACTTCATATTTGTTCTTGACTTTAAACGGTTTTACTAAAGGTGTTGAACAAATTGTAGGCAATCTCTAAATGTCCTTATGCATTACATGTTGACGCTGCCAAATGGATGTTAATCAACAAAGAGTTGCACTCCATTGCTGCTGCTTGATGAACGGTTACCATCTGGCACTGCAATGGAGTATAGCTGATCTGTACAGTGAGCTGACCCAAAATGATTGTCATTATAGAATCAGAGAGACTGGCGTTACGACCTTGTTGTTCGAGTACATCAATGATCTTAGGAACAAACATTTTCGCTGCTTGGTAATGTTTATATGGAGGCGTTTTAAATCAAATTATGTTGGGACTTTGATGGTAAATTGTCCTAGAATAAAAACGCTGGCAGAGTTTTTCGAAGCTTAAATTCACTCTCTACGGTCTTCCAAAAATCGCCAAAGCAGAGGAAGACGGAATTTAAAAAGCTGTGAACTCACTGCCTGCATTGCAATGCGTGATACAAATGCTCGAGCTCCTTCTTCGCAAGTTGCAATTCCAGGAAGCCGTGAGGGAACACTGGGGTTGGTCGAGTAAACCACGGCCGCTGGCAAGGAAAACCCGGTGACGCTGAAACTCCTCGACCTTGCTGCAACGATATTCCGCACTTTTATGGTGAAAAATTAGAAATGGAATAACTATTTTGGAGTTGTTTCTCCGGCAACCCTTCTTTTTTGCTCCTTCTGCAACTCCAAATTAGAAATCTTTTTATCAAAAGAGACCTTTTAAGAGGGCTTCCGAAAATCGATAAAGTGTTAAATACGTTACTCTGTGGTTCAGAGTTGAAATATCTCAGCATCATAATGGTTGTATTTCACACAATGCTCTGCTATAAAAAAGTAGTGTTCATCAAATGAAAAGTTTGCATTTTCTCTGTTGAAGGCTCTTCACTTTACGGTTATGATTGCAAGCGCGTGTACTTCGGTTATAATTTTCTATTCATTACCTTGATCTGGTGGCATCGTTTACAAGCCAACTCCGGCGAGGAGCTCGTTAGCAGCGAAATCACAAGCGCCAGAAGTACCGCCACGTTTGTAAGACTTGATTTTTAGTCTCTTGTAATCTAAGCAAATACTGCAATTTAGAGTGAAGACAATTTTTCTGTTCTGTGGATGGGATCACGAGGCAAGAACGGATTTTACATTCGGCCATTTCATTTCGGTGGCGTTTTCGTAGAAAACGATTTTCAGTTCTTTCACTTTTCCACCAAAGCTAAGAATAGACAAGCATTCTTTCACTGGAAAGCTAACATGTGATTGATGAAACACTGTTCGGCTAATGTTTTGAAACAGAGGTAGGAACGTCATGTCTGTAAGATCTTAAGCGAAATCCTTCAAACCGATATTTTTCATAAATTCTGATGTCAGGGAGCGCATAAAAATGTCTTAATGAGGCGGAATGTTTCTCGAACGATAAGTGAGAACCGGGTGCGAAGCAGCACCGAGTTTAAAAAAAATGAAGGAATGAACCAATTCCTTAGGAGCCGCGGTTTAAATTTGGTCCCAACCATTTCATTCGTCCTGCTGCGGCATAAAATCCCGAATTTCCCACGAATATAAAGAAATTTACAGTCGAAAAGACGGTGCTTTTATAAGTGCACCTAGGACAATCATCCGTCAGAGAAGATACTGATTGACGAAAACGAAACGCAATTTTCTCTGTTGAACGTTCATTTTGGCATATTTCTTAGCTGCACAAATCGTCTTCGTTAAGCTCTCATTTTCACAGTGCCCTCCCCCCACTTAGTACGGATATAAAATCTCCCGAAAGGTTCTGTGATAGCTGAAACAAGAGTTTCTGCAGAATTTCACTGAAGATTTCGGAAACGGGGGTGTGTTACGATCGCACCAAAATCTGTCAACGCGAGGAAGAAAAAAGAGAAACAGCCTCAGAATTCACAATATTCCACTTTTTCATTTTCTCTCTCCTACAATTTTTTATGGCACGGTATTAAGCGAAATACGGCCGCAAGCTTGCTGAAATATTTTCAAAACTCCGAACAGCAGGTACCTGCGGTGGGGAAAGAACGTGCTATTGTCCTTTTCGGGGAGTAGAGCGTTCACCGCCACACCAGGAGGGTCCCTTCGTTTCGCCTGTCTCTCAGCTCATTCTATCGATCAGTGCCTTCAGCAATCACGTTACTCCCAGAAAGGACAATAGCGCTTTCGGTCCCAGCGGCAGACAGGTGCTGTCTGGGGTTTTGTAAATATTTCAGCACCACTGTGGTTATACATACACAAATACATTATAAATAAGCTATCTGCACAGCGGATGTGTATCTATGCATTTTTCTGGTCACACTCATTACACACAGAAATACCGCTCACCGATATTGCTTGGATTATTTCAACAGTGAGTTGATATCAAGTGAACAAGGGTACCAGCGATCCCGTGATGTGCTTTGTAATGCTTCCATTCGACCTCGTCGTTTGACAATTGTGAAAAAAATAAGTTTAGGCAAATAAAAGAACTTCATTACTAGATGTAGTTAATCAACCTAGGTGGAAATATGGGAACGGCTCCAAAACTACACCGTTATGGAATTGTTACAAAATTAAAGCTTATTACAAGCTTCCCGACAGCTGGATGAAAAGCGGGAACGGGAGATGTAGGGTCACTGAAAGTTTTTAAAAAAACTGGAAAAAATTTGTAGTTCACAGCTCTTTAGAGAATGAGTGGCGGTGACATGAGAGGCTACGATGAGCGTTGCGAAGACATTGCTGATTCTTACTAGAATAAGACTTTCACAAGACTCAATTCAATGCGACTTCGGCATTTTCGCAATCGGATGACCGCGGAACTTGTTAATCACCTCAGATAATTGCTATATAGCGCATTTGGCACTAGTAGATTGAACCGTATCATGAAACCACGGAATTACTATTCAGAGAAAGACTTTTCGAACGTTCTTGTTCTGAGAGACATTCTGCTAACGGATCCACCTTGAATAAATAGCAATTATTCCAGAAAGCAATTGGATTTTCCTACGCCTCACTTCCCAGTGATAGTCGATAAACGTGAAGCTCTATCTCAACACCAACATTTTATTGTCCCATGCTTCGAATTTAAATTTAAGACGTTATTATCACAGTTTTAACCTTTTTACTTACTGCCTACTCTTTTTGATGGCAGGGTATATTGCGAAATATAACTTCAACGAAGCTGAGATATTTGCAAAACTCTGGACCTAGGTGTCTTTGGTGGGGACCGAACGCGCTATTGTCCTTTCCGGGGAGTAACGCCACACCATGCGGGTCCTTCGTTTCGCCTGTCTCTCAGCTAGTTCTATCGATCTTTTGCCATCAGCGATCACCCGTCAACGGGATTGATCTGGGGAGCCCAAATCGGCATTTGAATCTAGTTAAGCTGAGGCTATATTTATAATCACGATTGGTGATGGCAAAAATCCCTGATCCATAGGGACTGCTACTGGTTGTCGGAACTCAGGGAACACCAATGGCTAAACCAGTAATTCTCCAAAGTATGGAGATTATGCTGGGACATGAAGAACCAGTGAAGGCCATCCAAGTATCTGAGTAATGGTACTACCTGAGAATGCGGATAATTATAAAAGAAACTGTTACCTCGGCCTAAAGTTCAACAATAACTTTACTAAGACAATCACATTACAAAACCTCTTTTGCTGATAAGGGTCTCTTTCTTTTTGCAGCAGACTATTTTGTTAGTTCACTTTTAAAAACTCTTATTTAAATGCTCAAACTAAATTTTAGTATGTTTTGAAAGGCGTGCTCTTAATAGAAAGGTGTCTTTTCGTAGTAAGCCGAGTTCTATCACTATAGAGTTGTTTTGTTGAAGATTATGCGCGGCAATCCTTGCAAAACGTCATTTTGCCTTCACTACTGCGAAGGAATGTTCTTTTAGAGACCTAAAATTTTTAATTATGATTTAACAAAATCATTTTTTGCCTTAGATGTCCGCCGCACTGCTTTTTCTTAAGCACAAAGCATTAACTACAAGTTGTACAATTAGGATCGATAAGCGAGAACAACTATGCTTTGAATTCAAAGCACTCGATAAAAGAGCCTAGTAGTAGGGACTGCTGTACTACGACTTCGAGCGAGTTAAGCATCGCCCGAGAAAAAGCCACTGCTTTGAGAACAAAAACAAAAAAACTAGCTGTAAAAGACATAAAGATTCTTTTACTTAAGCAATACTTTAGGACGAAATATACGGCCTGTTAGTTGGAATGAAAAGTGCCACGGAGAAACGTCGTCTGGCTTCACTTTGGTGTCTTTCTGGTTGGAAGTCACTACTGCGTTTATAATTTTGCGCTACATCATTGAAAGTTTCTTAGCTCTCGGGACATTTTCACTAGTAGACTGAACTGTTTTATCAAATCGCAGAACTGCTTTTCAGAAAAGGACGTTTAGGACGTTTCGGTCGTCCTTATTCTGCAAGACATTCGGCTAACGGATCCACCTTCAATAATTAGGAATTGCTCTGGATATCATTTGCGCTTTCATTCGACTTGCTTTCCAGTTATAGTCGAATAGTGTATAGCTTTATACCAACAACAATATTTTATTGTGAACTCCTCGACAGGAAATGCAAAATGTAATGTTTCCAAAGCGTGGGTGACAAATCGGGAGCGCCAACGGCGCTTATAATCGTCGTTCTGTCTATGAGATTTTTATGAACAATGAATAAAGCCGAATAAGCCATTTCGGATCGTTTTAATTGAATTTCTAATCAATAAACAGCTTTGCGACAGACTGCTGTTGTGCTTTCAATGGGGTACTTCCGTTTGCCAGCGAATCTCGGAGAACAGAGGAGAATCACATGGTTATGAAGTTTACGGTTGAGATTTCTACGGCTACTTCATATCACTACGAAATCACAACAGTCATATTTTTTCATCAAGCTTTGCCGATGGCATAAATCAGTAAACACTTTAGCAGAAAATACCTCTTTTTTCATGTATCGTGACCTCTTCTTACTATGGTATGTCATAACGGAACTTAGTTTGCTGTGTGCAAGTTTAGTCTATCCCTAGCCTGTGGCTCTCATCCCCTATGAAAGGTCAGGTTGTTAATGAGTTTTGCGGCATGCTGTTAAGAACGATAGGAACCATGCTTATAAATTATGATTGCTCTTTATATTTCGGTTCCATACGTAAAATCGTTTTCCTCAAAATCTAAGTGCGAGTAGAAATCAAGGGAAGGGAAGACTAAAACATTTCTGGAGACCTAAAAACATTTTTACTCGGATGTAGCAAAATTTGTTTTGAATCAAATGTTCATTCAATTTGTATAGCCAATACGAAATCCCCACGGTTTTTACTTAAACAATTATGAACTTTAAGATTAATAGTGTGTCCCTAAACGAACGCGATTTACACTGGAGATGCCGCACTTTTCCGCTCACATCAGCACCACTCACTCTTCAAAGGGCGGTTAACTGCAAATTTCTCTGTATTTCCTAAAAATCTTTTAGTGAACCTATATCTCCGGCTTCACATTTTCTCTAGCTGTCATATGAATCCTGTAAATGAGCTTTAAATTTATAATCCATAAGGGTATGGTTTTGGAGCAGTTACCAAAATTTAAAACTAACTTGACTATCGACGTCTAGTAATAAAGTTGTTTTACCGTTTTATTTACTGCCTACTATTTTTAATGGCAGGGTACAATGAGAAATATAACTACAACTTCAACGTAGCTACTCCCCGGAAAGGACAATAGCGCGTTCGTTCCCCACCATAGGCACCTGCGGTCCAGAGTTTTGCAAATATCTCAGCTACGTTGAAAGTTGTTTTATTTATCTAAACCTGTTTTTTCACATTTGTTAAAGCACGAGGTCGAATGGAAAGATTACAAAGCACGTCACTCGATCGGTAGTGCCCTGTTCACTTGAGATTAACTCACTGTAGAAATAACTCACGCAATATCGATGAGCAGTAGTTCAGTGTGTGTAATGAGTGTGGTCAGACTGATGCACAGATACAGATCCGCTCAGCAAATTTTGCATATATATAATGTATGTATACATGTGTAACCACAATGGTGCTGAGATATTTACAAAACTCCTAAGAGCATGTGTCTGAGGTGGAACGAACGTGCTATTACTCTTTTCGGGAGGTAACTCGTTCACCACCACACTATATATAAGTGTATGTGTTTTTAGTTGATACCTAGAATATAACAGAATATAACATACCACGGATCTCCCTCATATGAGGTCTCTTGAGCCGGTTAGTCGCGAGGCTACGTGGCGCACCCGCAGGTGGCGAATAGGGAGGTTCATCGCAGACCAATAGCGACCTTTGCTTCCCTGAGACGCAGGTGGATCCAGGGGATAGACTCTCCGTTTCTGCTGAGCCGATTTGCCACATGCTTTCTGTATTTGCGAGGCATATTCATGCACGCGTGTGTGGATGTGTTCCAGCTTATGCAGGTTGTATTGTACGAGTCAATTCGGGCAAGGGCTTACAATCGCGTGACAGAGAAAGTGTATGCGAAGCGGTTGGGAGTCGCCTCCAACTTATAAAGCTCCATGTCCACTCAGGGAGAGCCCGGCAAACTACCGGTGAGTATACCCAGCCCCCACGTTCAGAGCATAACAAGCTATACGTGGGTATCAAGAATGCTAAACACAGTAAAAAAAACAGGCGTCATTCCCCTGACCCCGAAAGAGCTCCCAATTTTGCAGCGGTGGGTAGGATGAGTACAGAGAGGCGGCTAAAATCTAAGGGACCAATGGAAACTGCCTAGATTATCAGAAAACTGTGGTGACGATCTGTGCCTACAATGCACGTACACTTGCATCCGAGTCCTCAACAAAAGTCTTGCTCATGCAAGCAAGAAGGATAATTTAAGACGTTATCGGTCTGGCCAAGACGAGACGACGCCACCCATTCAACGCCGTCTGTGACATCGGAGAAAAACTGTTCCTCTGCACCATTAATGGTGCATCCTTAAAAAACGCGGCTTACACTGGAGGTGCCGCATTTCTCGCTCACTTCGGCGCCACTCACTGCATGGAAGCGGTCAACTAGACATTTTCCTAGACTTTCTTAAAATTTTTTCAGTGAGCCTGCATCTTCGGCCCCGCGTTTCTTTCTAGCTGTCACAGGAGGCCTGTGAATGAACTTTGAATTTTGTAATAATCCCATAAGGATGTAGTTTTGTAGCAGCTCCCCATTTCTCCACCCTAGGTTGACTAACGACATCTGGTGATGAAGGTGTTTTATGTACCTAAACTTGCTTTCTTTCACAATTGTTAAACGACGAGGTGGAACGAAATGATTACAGAGCACATTACCGGTTTCAGTGGTGCTTTGTTCACTTGAGATCAACTCACTGTTGAAATAACCCGCGCAATATCGGTGAGCGGTAGTTCAATGTGTGTAATGAGTGTAGTCAGAATGATGCACAAATGCACATCCGCTGAGCAGATCTTGTTTATATATAGTGTATGTATTTGTTTGCAACCATATTGGTCCTGAAACGTTCACAAAACTCCTCAAAGGAGATGTCTGCGGTGGGGAACCAACGCGCTATTACCCTTTCCAGGACTAAGCCGTTCACCACGACACTATCTATAAATATATATGTTTTCAGTGGATATTTAGAAAAATCATACACCTACTTCATTGCTAAGAAACAGTCTCTCGTTCTTTTCATGTTTTGTCGAAATGAGCTTCATCACTATCGCATTCGTTCGGCTTGTTGAAAAAGAACTTATTGCTACTACTCGGGCTTGAAAAGCAGTGCTTTCAAAGCGTTTCGCTTCGAAGAAATATCTTCATTGTCAGCTGTCAGTTTTTTCTGCTGGACGTTGTTACTGACCTCTCGTTGGCATGAAAATACTTGCTAGTCAGCTGCCACCCAGAATGCCTTTATATTGTGCTACTAGAAATATTATTTCACTAAACATTGAAAAAGTCTACAAAACACCCAGGTTGACGCACTTGATAACTTCTTTCATTCTTTACTTTAATTAACAAGAAGTCCTACGCGTGTCACGGAATGGTTTTTGAACCTTACCATTAATAGATCAGCATTACTGGGCGTGATTTAAACTGGCGATTCTTCCTCCTTTTTTTCAGATCCGCAGTGTTCCAGCAAGAAAGCAGACAACTATAGATACCACTATATTTCTGACAATCATTTCAATGAGTGCATATTTCTGGCGCTCATGATTTCTCGACCTGTCGTAAGAAACATAGAAATCAGTTTTAACCTGCAGCGTCTGCAGGACTGTCTGGGTTTGGAACTGTTAATATGTCTCTTCGCAAGTTGGCTGGTAACATCAAAAATTACTTTTCCGCTTAGCTGAACATGTGCTGAGCGTTGATTTCGAATGGAAGGATTACAAAGCACATCATCGGAATTGGCCCTTTGTTGCTCACTTTTGCACAATTCAATGTTAGTTATTAGTCAGAATGAGATGAACAAAAAGCTGATTAAGATACTCGTTCTTTTCGGCAATGACCAGAATGGGCTATATTTATCCCGTCCCTAGGTCTTGGTGAAGGAGAACTCATGATCCACTCAACCTTTAAACTTATAGCCTTCTCCAACTTTCCTCTCTGTGAAACATATTTAATATCAGCTAGCACTTTTGCATCTAGCCGCTTCTTTAAAAGTGTGCGATTAGAGTAGGCTACATTAAATTCTTCATCCGGCAACCATAAATATTTAGCGAATTCTGCGCTTGCAAATGTGCTTGAAGAGTACCAAATCTGAGGTTTTTGAGTATCTTATCGCAAGCTGGATCAACATTTAGCAGTCGATATGATGGCCTCCAGAGAGTATTTTGCTTCTAACTTTAGTCGGAGGACGAATTCCTAGAATTATATTCCTAACCAGCTTTATAAATCTAACTGATTTCTGGTTATATTTACAGATAAATTTACTGGTGTGAACGCGTAGGTGGAAAACTTCTTTCATTTGCTATGACACTTTTGGTTGAAGTTTTCCAATCCATCCACTTCCCTTTTGCTCAACGCGGGATGTTTCTTTACGTAGGCTTGCCATCTTAGGTGCGTGGGTAAGAATTTACCACATAGATCGAAAAAGACTGACTTTTTGTATACTTCGGCGTTACATAATTGCTTCTGTGGAAACCTTCCAAACGTCCTCTTTTTAGGGAGACGCGTTGTTGGTAGCAGTTGTTGCTGTTGTCGTGTTTGGGTGCTCCGCGACTCCTCATAGTATCAAACCACTTCGACTCCATGTACATACAATGCATGTACATGTTTATATGTGTAACTACAACGGTGCTCAGATATTTACAAAACTCTTGACAGCAGTGTGTCTGCGGGAGTTAACGAACGCGATTTTGCATTTCCGGAGGTTAGCTCGTTCACCACAACGCTATATATAAACATAAATGTTTTTAATTGTTAAATGGAATAATCATATTCCCTACTCCATTACTCAGAATGCAGTGACTGCCCATGTTAAGTCTGTGTCGAATGAACTTTTATCACCATCGAGTTGATTCGCTCTTGTTGAAAAAGAGCTTACCATGGCTACTCGGGCCTCGAAAAGCAGTGTTTTTACAGCGTTTCTGCCTCGAAGAAATATCTTCATTGTTAGCTGTCAATTTTGGTGCTTGACATTCTGTTGAGTTTCTAGTGAGTGGACTGCTTTAAATTAATTTCTCCATTCGACAACATTTATTGTAGAGAGTGAATTCCGGCCGCTGTTTGTAAACGCCATTTCTAAATGCCAGTTTCACTAATTTTATGGCGGCAATATCTCAACGGAGAAAAATAGAATACTTCATTTACTTTACTTTCATTTATTGTTCTGCAATGTTTTATCGTTCAGAATCTGCTTTGCTACCCTCATGAGCTGTAATCGTTCCGAAAAGTCGCTTGGTGTATTACTATTAGTAATAATATAATAAATAAAATGTAGTAATAAAAATAATACTACGCTATGCATTCATATCACTCGGAAACAATGATCGCCAATAACAGTGGACAAACCTTTCCTTTCACGATCACTTTTTTGTAAATCTACCTCTCGCTTACAAACAAGGAATAGCGTACCACCGGGTTATACTTCTACGTTCTGCCTAGTAAGCAGAAAAGGAGCCACTTTTTCGGGAGTGTCGCTGTTAAAAGTGCTGTCAAAGGCTATTTCTAGGCCTTTCACTTAAAAAAAGTGTTACATGCAGAACATATACCCTGTCGCCCTCATCTAGAGAGACTTCCCCCATCAGTTCATAGAACTGATATCCAAAAGACAGTGGCACATTATTCTAAAAAACCTGCATATGGTCCTACGAGGAATGAGCAGAATATTGTTTTGAGGACGGTTTCAGCGCTAGCGCGAATTGCTTTTCAGATTCTAGTCAGACAATGAGGCTTCATCTCAACTCCAATGTGTTGTTGAGAATTTTTCGCCATATAAAAAATAAAAACGAATTTTCCCACAGCCCAGGTCGTCGATATGTGTCGTTAGTAAACGACTCTCAGTCAACAGAAGAAATATACACCAAGGCTACCAAGCTCAGTTAACCAACGTGCGAGTGGTTCGTATCACCATGGATATTACGGTAAAATAGTGCAGTTACGTGAAATACTTTGCTCTCAAATTTATTTCTTTCAAGTAAAACCCTCATTTTGGAGTTGCTGCCAGCTGCTTCCAGCCAGAATGTTGTGATAACAATAGAGGTTGAAATTAGAACCAGTGGAATTCCTAAGTGTTGTGGCGCAGTTCACTGCAGTCGTTGCAATTATATCGAAAATACCACCTAATCTATGTAAAGTCGAAATCATTATAAATTGCCACATCGATAACCGAGGTCAGGGAACTCGCGCTCACTTCTTCTGAAACCGTAGTGATCAATGAAAGGAAGAAATATGTGTAGAACTTGGACGGATACTGTGCAATAAGAGTTTATTTTTGTGAACTATTGGGGAAAATATATTTGTGTAGACTTGAGAGGTTTTTCTACAATTTCAAATCAATCAGATTTTTTGAACTAATCACTTTTAATTAAAATAAGATTCGAACCACAAGTCACCAGGAAAGAATGAAAAAAGAAAAAAACAGTCCTTTTCTCCTCACCTGTAACACCTGTAGGATCGTTCATCGTCGACTGGTTCGAACGGACACCAGTATATCTTCCATGTTTACCCTGTCGTGTGCATAAGCAGCCCAGCGGGTTCTGCTCGCTCGAGGGAATTGTCGAGCATCATATCTTTCTTTCTAGGCTTTCGTGAGGAGCCCTGATCATTGGGTCGGTGGGCTTCCTGTAGATCGTCTAGCATCCCGGGGTATCCAGTCATTAACGGCTCTCGTCATCGGTTGTCGTTCAGTACGCATTATGTGCCCATTCCATCGTATCTTCGACAGTTTGGCGTAAAAAACAGCATCTTTGATTCTTGATCGTTGACGCAGGTCGGAGCTTCGGATCCTTTTCCCTTGCTTGCTTGTACACGGGATAATCCCTATAGCAACGTCCTTTCGACTGCTGCGTTCAATAACGCTGAGTGATTTTTCCATTCTGTTTACGCAGAGTCTCAGGTTTTCGACTGGCTAAGTCACAGCAGGGAAGTACCACTAGCGCCGGAAAAGGTGGGCACGGAGTTAGGTGTCTCTTTGTTCTGTTCACTAAAATCCCGATGCACTTAAAAGCTACCCTAAGCCGCTCGTTTTTCTTCTGCTCAACTCTGGAGCGAAAGTCGTCTCAACATTTTTGATTTCCTGACCTAGATAGAACACAACCTGGAGCATCCGAAGATATTGATTTATGTAAAGGGCATAAAGTGAAACCAATTGGTTTCTCATGAACATCGTTTATAAAGGGGAGGCTTTCTAGACTGCAGAGAAACAATTCTTTCCACAGTCTTCGTCAGTGCCGGGCAAGCATACGCTCCTCCTTGCTACTGTTTGCGTTATGAGTGACGATGTCATCGTCAAAAGCGAAGATGATGTAGCTGCCGACCATCGATTTCTCACTTAGTATTATCCCATTCCAAATGTTCGCATGACGTTTCGAGAGTGGCAGTAAATAATTATGGCCAGATGGCACCTCTTCGCTTAACTCCCCTTGGACCTCTAATTTTAATATCATGATATCTTGTCTGCGAAATTTTTGTACAGCTCACTAGAATCTATATATACTGAGTAAAAACCCTCTGAATATTAAAGACTTTCATAACCGCTTTCTATCTCAACTGAGTCGAAGGCCTTCTTCAAATCGATGAAAGTTAAGCAGAGCGGTCTGTTTTACCTCGCAATAATTCAATGAGTCTCTTATCATGTGGATGTGGTCCATCATATACAAATCCCTTTCCGAAATCCTGCTTGCTAACACGGCTGCTTTGGCCAGCGTTTTTGTCGATTTCGTTTAAGATTACACGAGTGAAAGCTTTGTGACGACAGACACCGAAACAGATAGGGCGATTGTTGCCGATATTGTGGGGTCACCCTTCTTGAACACTAGCACGGTCTTGCTGGTCTTCTATTGAGTAGGTGACCTATGTCTGTAGACATGAAACGAGAGGAGCTCGGACCAGTCTGTTTACTAGAGTGGCAGAAGCTTTTTCAGTTATCTTTCAGATCTGTATCCTATCCGGACCTGGTGCTGCTCGAATTTTCGCCGTCGAAATGGCATATCGGATTTCGAAGGGAGAATCTGGTGGTAGGACACATCCATCCCTCCTTCACTATTTATGGCAGATAGTGGACGTGGCTGTGCGCTCTAACTGTTCCGTTTGGGCGTCTCGAGTGCATCATCTTTCATCTTTTTGTAATTGGCGAAGTATCGTTGGGTTTTGTGAAAGCCTCTTCCCAGTCTTTCCAGATTGGACCATTGGTCGCTGCTCTTCTCCCTGTTAGGATTTTCTTTATTCCCTGCATCGCTTTCGCAAGTTTCAGACGTTAGTTCGAGGTTGCCCTCGCAGTT
>JADANN010000011.1:0-68871 GCA_018806985.1 Angiostrongylus vasorum | reverse complement strand
TTACGCATTGCTCTTTTACTGTTTTCCTTGGCCAGCTTTTAGCTTAACGATCCCATCAGAACCCGTCAACAGCAATGATTTGGGAGAGATAAATCGGCATTGAATCCAGGCAGTCGAAATCATGTATAACTTTCTATTTACTGCTTATTATTCTTCATGGCAAGGTATTTCGCTCAACACCTCCCGTGAAGAATAATAGGTGGTGCATAAAAAGTCAAACATACAAATATCTTTATTGTTTGGCTGAAATGATAAGCTGCTGATGTTGCCACCATATATCCCAGTGACAAGAGTAAAAAATTATGGCACTCATGATCGCACAATGTTAGCAATATTTCTCTTTGGCTTTGGAAGTATGGTCTATTATTGTTCTGGCTTATTACTTATTGTTATGCTATTTGTTGCAAAACCCAACACCTATATCCTTTTCTGAACGGTCAAATGAGTCGAATAGAAGTTGCCGGAGTTCGTATTTGGTTTGACTACGCAGACGGAACTTCTTCTTCTGCGAATTTCTCTCTCATTGCAGTGATGTGGGTTACTCGCATCTACGTCTCTTTGGCATGTTCGGTAGCGCCAACCGCTATTTCGATTTCTTTATATGATGACCAACGTTTCCGAAGGTAAATATGCGCCGCATAAATTTCGCCTTGATCGGTAAACCAAGCGGTCGCAAGGTTTTGTACAGAGTAGTGAGGATCCATGTCGCAGGCTTCCAAATCTCGCTCCAATCTCTCTACTTACCACTGGGTTTCTTAGGATCGAGATTTCTTCGAGGGTTTACATTGGTTTAGCTTCTTGTAATGGAATGACGAGATAGTTGAAGCACACTGGTCTTTGGTAGCTTTGAAACATTGGAACCTATGAGTTTACAATATCCAACTCTGTTTTTCAAAACCATTTTTGCAAGCTTCATCCTGCTATCACGGGATAAAGGGATTGACGTTGTGCAAACATTTACACTATTTTTATTAAGATATAACAAACACGACAAACTTTTCGTTTGCTCAAAAATGCTATATCTTCCATTCTACTGAAGCTGTGAAATGTTTCACTGTATGAAACATGTATATATTTGACAATACAATATATATGATGAATGTAGGCGAAACACAAAAGGTGTGAAAACAAAAATGTACACGTAATGTATAATATAAATATTATAAGAGGTAAGATAAAGTTCTGTGCGTTGATCTATCTCTGATAGATTTGACGGTTTTTGCGAATTCCGCTCAGAAAACACTATACTTGGCGGTTTTAGCACGCATTTGACGGTTTTTGCGAATTCCGCTCAGAAAACATATATTTGGCGGTTTTAGCACGCATTAGACGGTTTTTGCCAATTCCGCTCAGAAATGAAGTTAATCCCGAATTCCGCTCAGAAAACATATATTTGGCGGTTTTAGCACATATTTGACGGTTTTTGCGATTTCCGCTCAGAAATGAAGTTAATCCCGAATTCCGCTCAGAAAACACATATTTCGGGGTTTTAGCACGCATTTGACGGTTTTTGCGAATTCCGCTCAGAAAACATATATTTGGCGGTTTTAGCACTCATTAGACGGTTTTTGCGAATTCCACTCAGAAATGAAGTTTATCGCGAAATCTGCTCAGAAAACACATATATGGAGGTTTTAGCACAGATTTGACGGTTTATGCGAATTCCGCTCAAAAAACATATACTTGGCGGTTTTATCACGCATTATGACGGTTTTTGCCAATTCCGCTCAGAAAACGCTGGCATGACGATTCAGTGCACATTTGACGGTTTTTGCGAATTCCGCTCAGAAAACATATATTTGGCGGTTTTAGCACGCATTAGACGGTTTTTGCCAATTCCGCTCAGAAAACGCTGGCATGACGATTCAGTGCACATTTGACGGTTTTTGCCAATTCCGCTCAGAAAACGCATGGCATGACGATTCAGTGCACATTTGACGGTTTTTGCGAATTCCGCTCAGAAAACATATATTTGGCGGTTTTAGCACGCATTAGACGGTTTTTGCCAATTCCGCTCAGAAAACGCTGGCATGACGATTCAGTGCACATTTGACGGTTTTTGCGAATTCCGCTCAGAAAACATATATTTGGCGGTTTTAGCACGCATTAGACGGTTTTTGCCAATTCCGCTCAGAAAACGCTGGCATGACGATTCAGTGCACATTTGACGGTTTTTGCGAATTCCGCTCAGAAAACATATATTTGGCGGTTTTAGCACATATTTGACGGTTTTTGCGATTTCCGCTCAGAAATGAAGTTAATCCCGAATTCCGCTCAGAAAACACACACTTCGGGGTTTTAGCACGCATTTGACGGTTTTTGCGAATTCCGCTCAGAAAACATATATTTGGCGGTTTTAGCACGCATTTGACGGTTTTTGCGAATTCCGCTCAGAAAACATATATTTGGCGGTTTTAGCACGCATTTAGACGGTTTTTGCGAATTCCGCTCAGAAATGAAGTTTATCGCGAAATTCCGCTCAGAAAACACATATATGGAGGTTTTAGCACAGATTTGACGGTTTTATGCGAATTCCGCTCAGAAAACATATATTTGGCGGTTTTAGCACGCATTTGACGGTTTTTGCGAATTCCGCTCAGAAATGAAGTTAATCCCGAATTCCGCTCAGAAAACACACATTTCGGGGTTTTAGCACGCATTTGACGGTTTTTGCGAATTCCGCTCAGAAAACATATATTTGGCGGTTTTAGCACGCATTAGACGGTTTTTGCCAATTCCGCTCAGAAAACGCTGGCATGACGATTCAGTGCACATTTGACGGTTTTTTGCGAATTCCGCTCAGAAAACATATATTTGGCGGTTTTAGCACGCATTTGACGGTTTTTGCGAATTCCGCTCAGAAAACATATATTTGGCGGTTTTAGCACGCATTTAGACGGTTTTTGCGAATTCCGCTCAGAAAACACTATACTTTGGCGGTTTTAGCACGCATTTGACGGTTTTTGCGAATTCCGCTCAGAAAACATATATTTGGCGGTTTTAGCACGCATTAGACGGTTTTTGCCAATTCCGCTCAGAAAACGCTGGCATGACGATTCAGTGCACATTTGACGGTTTTTGCGAATTCCGCTCAGAAAACATATATTTGGCGGTTTTAGCACATATTTGACGGTTTTTGCGATTTCCGCTCAGAAATGAAGTTAATCCCGAATTCCGCTCAGAAAACACACACTTCGGGGTTTTAGCACGCATTTGACGGTTTTTGCGAATTCCGCTCAGAAAACATATATTTGGCGGTTTTAGCACTCATTAGACGGTTTTTGCCAATTCCGCTCAGAAAACGCTGGCATGACGATTCAGTGCACATTTGACGGTTTTTGCGAATTCCGCTCAGAAAACATATATTTGGCGGTTTTAGCACACATTTGACGGTTTTTGCGAATTCCGCTCAGAAATGAAGTTTATCGCGAAATCTGCTCAGAAAACACATATATGGAGGTTTTAGCACAGATTTGACGGTTTATGCGAATTCCGCTCAAAAAACATATACTTGGCGGTTTTATCACGCATATGACGGTTTTTGCGAATTCCGCTCAGAAAACATATATTTGGCGGTTTTAGCACGCATTAGACGGTTTTTGCCAATTCCGCTCAGAAATGAAGTTAATCCCGAATTCCGCTCAGAAAACACATATTTGGCGGTTTTAGCACATATTTGACGGTTTTTGCGAATTTCCGCTCAGAAATGAAGTTTATCGCGAAATCTGCTCAGAAAACACATATTTGGAGGTTTTAGCACAGATTTGACGGTTTTTGCGAATTCCGCTCAGAAAACACATACTTTGGCGGTTTTAGCACGCATTTGACGGTTTTTGCGAATTCCGCTCAGAAAACATATATTTGGCGGTTTTAGCACTCATTAGACGGTTTTTGCGAATTCCGCTCAGAAATGAAGCTTTATCGCGAAATCTGCTCAGAAAACACATATATGGAGGTTTTAGCACGCATTTGACGGTTTTTGCGAATTCCGCTCAGAAAACATATACTTTGGCGGTTTTAGCACGCATTATGACGGTTTTTGCCAATTCCGCTCAGAAAACGCTGGCATGACGATTCAGTGCACATTTGACGGTTTTTGCGAATTCCGCTCAGAAAACATATATTTGGCGGTTTTAGCACACATTTGACGGTTTTTGCGAATTTCCGCTCAGAAATGAAGTTAATCCCGAATTCCGCTCAGAAAACACATACTTCGCGGTTTTAGCACGCATTTGACGGTTTTTGCGAATTCCGCTCAGAAAACATATATTTGGCGGTTTTAGCACTCATTAGACGGTTTTTGCCAATTCCGCTCAGAAAACGCTGGCATGACGATTCAGTGCACATTTGACGGTTTTTGCGAATTCCGCTCAGAAAACATATATTTGGCGGTTTTAGCACATATTTGACGGTTTTTGCGATTTCCGCTCAGAAATGAAGTTAATCCCGAATTCCGCTCAGAAAACACACACTTCGGGGTTTTAGCACGCATTTGACGGTTTTTGCGAATTCCGCTCAGAAAACATATATTTGGCGGTTTTAGCACTCATTAGACGGTTTTTGCCAATTCCGCTCAGAAAACGCTGGCATGACGATTCAGTGCACATTTGACGGTTTTTGCGAATTCCGCTCAGAAAACATATATTTGGCGGTTTTAGCACATATTTGACGGTTTTTGCGAATTCCGCTCAGAAATGAAGTTTATCGCGAAATCTGCTCAGAAAACACATATATGGAGGTTTTAGCACAGATTTGACGGTTTTTGCGAATTCCGCTCAGAAAACATATACTTTGGCGGTTTTATCACGCATTTGACGGTTTTTGCCAATTCCGCTCAGAAAACGCTGGCATGACGATTCAGTGCACATTTGACGGTTTTTGCGAATTCCGCTCAGAAAACATATATTTGGCGGTTTTAGCACGCATTAGACGGTTTTTGCCAATTCCGCTCAGAAAACGCTGGCATGACGATTCAGTGCACATTTGACGGTTTTTTGCGAATTCCGCTCAGAAAACATATATTTGGCGGTTTTAGCACGCATTAGACGGTTTTTGCCAATTCCGCTCAGAAAACGCTGGCATGACGATTCAGTGCACATTTGACGGTTTTTTGCGAATTCCGCTCAGAAAACATATATTTGGCGGTTTTAGCACATATTTGACGGTTTTTGCGATTTCCGCTCAGAAATGAAGTTAATCCCGAATTCCGCTCAGAAAACACATATTTGGAGGTTTTAGCACGCATTTGACGGTTTTTGCGAATTCCGCTCAGAAAACATATATTTGGCGGTTTTAGCACGCATTTGACGGTTTTTGCGAATTCCGCTCAGAAAACATATATTTGGCGGTTTTAGCACTCATTAGACGGTTTTTGCGAATTCCACTCAGAAATGAAGTTTATCGCGAAATCTGCTCAGAAAACACATATATGGAGGTTTTAGCACAGATTTGACGGTTTTATGCGAATTCCGCTCAGAAAACATATACTTTGGCGGTTTTAGCACGCATTAGACGGTTTTTGCCAATTCCGCTCAGAAAACGCTGGCATGACGATTCAGTGCACATTTGACGGTTTTTGCGAATTCCGCTCAGAAAACATATATTTGGCGGTTTTAGCACATATTTGACGGTTTTTGCGATTTCCGCTCAGAAATGAAGTTAATCCCGAATTCCGCTCAGAAAACACATACTTTGGCGGTTTTAGCACGCATTTGACGGTTTTTGCGAATTCCGCTCAGAAAACATATATTTGGCGGTTTTAGCACGCATTAGACGGTTTTTGCCAATTCCGCTCAGAAAACGCTGGCATGACGATTCAGTGCACATTTGACGGTTTTTGCGAATTCCGCTCAGAAAACATATATTTGGCGGTTTTAGCACATATTTGACGGTTTTTGCGATTTCCGCCCAGAAATGAAGTTAATCCCGAATTCCGCTCAGAAAACACACACTTCGGGGTTTTAGCACGCATTTGACGGTTTTTGCGAATTCCGCTCAGAAAACATATACTTTGGCGGTTTTAGCACGCATTTGACGGTTTTTGCGAATTCCGCTCAGAAAACATATATTTGGCGGTTTTAGCACGCATTAGACGGTTTTTGCCAATTCCGCTCAGAAAACGCTGGCATGACGATTCAGTGCACATTTGACGGTTTTTGCGAATTCCGCTCAGAAAACATATATTTGGCGGTTTTAGCACACATTTAGACGGTTTTTGCGAATTCCACTCAGAAATGAAGTTTATCGCGAAATCTGCTCAGAAAACACATATATGGAGGTTTTAGCACAGATTTGACGGTTTATGCGAATTCCGCTCAAAAAACATATACTTGGCGGTTTTATCACGCATATGACGGTTTTTGCGAATTCCGCTCAGAAAACATATATTTGGCGGTTTTAGCACGCATTAGACGGTTTTTGCCAATTCCGCTCAGAAATGAAGTTAATCCCGAATTCCGCTCAGAAAACACATACTTGGAGGTTTTAGCACATATTTGACGGTTTTTGCGAATTTCCGCTCAGAAATGAAGTTTATCGCGAAATCTGCTCAGAAAACACATATATGGAGGTTTTAGCACAGATTTGACGGTTTTTGCGAATTCCGCTCAGAAAACACATACTTTGGCGGTTTTAGCACGCATTTGACGGTTTTTGCGAATTCCGCTCAGAAAACATATATTTGGCGGTTTTAGCACTCATTAGACGGTTTTTGCGAATTCCGCTCAGAAATGAAGTTTATCGCGAAATTCCGCTCAGAAAACACATACTTGGCGGTTTTAGCACAGCATTTGACGGTTTTTGCGAATTCCGCTCAGAAAACATATATTTGGCGGTTTTAGCACGCATTATGACGGTTTTTGCCAATTCCGCTCAGAAAACGCTGGCATGACGATTCAGTGCACATTTGACGGTTTTTGCGAATTCCGCTCAGAAAACATATATTTGGCGGTTTTAGCACATATTTGACGGTTTTTGCGATTTCCGCTCAGAAATGAAGTTAATCCCGAATTCCGCTCAGAAAACACACACTTCGGGGTTTTAGCACGCATTTGACGGTTTTTGCGAATTCCGCTCAGAAAACATATATTTGGCGGTTTTAGCACGCATTAGACGGTTTTTGCCAATTCCGCTCAGAAAACGCTGGCATGACGATTCAGTGCACATTTGACGGTTTTTGCGAATTCCGCTCAGAAAACATATATTTGGCGGTTTTAGCACATATTTGACGGTTTTTGCGATTTCCGCTCAGAAATGAAGTTAATCCCGAATTCCGCTCAGAAAACACACACTTCGGGGTTTTAGCACGCATTTGACGGTTTTTGCGAATTCCGCTCAGAAAACATATATTTGGCGGTTTTAGCACGCATTAGACGGTTTTTGCCAATTCCGCTCAGAAAACGCATGGCATGACGATTCAGTGCACATTTGACGGTTTTTGCGAATTCCGCTCAGAAAACATATATTTGGCGGTTTTAGCACGCATTTGACGGTTTTTGCGAATTTCCGCTCAGAAATGAAGTTTAATCGCGAAATTCCGCTCAGAAAACACATATTTGGCGGTTTTAGCACGCATTTGACGGTTTTTGCGAATTCCGCTCAGAAAACATATATTTGGCGGTTTTAGCACGCATTAGACGGTTTTTGCCAATTCCGCTCAGAAAACGCTGGCATGACGATTCAGTGCACATTTGACGGTTTTTGCGAATTCCGCTCAGAAAACATATATTTGGCGGTTTTAGCACGCATTAGACGGTTTTTGCCAATTCCGCTCAGAAAACGCTGGCATGACGATTCAGTGCACATTTGACGGTTTTTGCGAATTCCGCTCAGAAAACATATATTTGGCGGTTTTAGCACGCATTAGACGGTTTTTGCCAATTCCGCTCAGAAAACGCTGGCATGACGATTCAGTGCACATTTGACGGTTTTTGCGAATTCCGCTCAGAAAACATATATTTGGCGGTTTTAGCACATATTTGACGGTTTTTGCGATTTCCGCTCAGAAATGAAGTTAATCCCGAATTCCGCTCAGAAAACACACACTTCGGGGTTTTAGCACGCATTTGACGGTTTTTGCGAATTCCGCTCAGAAAACATATATTTGGCGGTTTTAGCACGCATTAGACGGTTTTTGCCAATTCCGCTCAGAAAACGCTGGCATGACGATTCAGTGCACATTTGACGGTTTTTGCGAATTCCGCTCAGAAAACATATATTTGGCGGTTTTAGCACATATTTGACGGTTTTTGCGATTTCCGCTCAGAAATGAAGTTAATCCCGAATTCCGCTCAGAAAACACACACTTCGGGGTTTTAGCACGCATTTGACGGTTTTTGCGAATTCCGCTCAGAAAACATATATTTGGCGGTTTTAGCACGCATTAGACGGTTTTTGCCAATTCCGCTCAGAAAACGCTGGCATGACGATTCAGTGCACATTTGACGGTTTTTGCGAATTCCGCTCAGAAAACATATATTTGGCGGTTTTAGCACGCATTTGACGGTTTTTGCGAATTCCGCTCAGAAATGAAGTTATCCCGAAATCGCTCAGAAAACACATATTTGGCGGTTTTAGCACACATTTGACGGTTTTTGCGAATTCCGCTCAGAAAACATATACTTTGGCGGTTTTAGCACGCATTTGACGGTTTTTGCGAATTCCGCTCAGAAAACATATATTTGGCGGTTTTAGCACGCATTAGACGGTTTTTGCCAATTCCGCTCAGAAATGAAGTTAATCCCGAATTCCGCTCAGAAAACATATATTTGGCGGTTTTAGCACACATTTGACGGTTTTTGCGATTTCCGCTCAGAAATGAAGTTTAATCGCGAAATTCCGCTCAGAAAACACATATTTGGCGGTTTTAGCACACATTTGACGGTTTTTGCGAATTCCGCTCAGAAAACATATACTTTGGCGGTTTTAGCACGCATTTGACGGTTTTTGCGAATTCCGCTCAGAAAACATATATTTGGCGGTTTTAGCACGCATTAGACGGTTTTTGCCAATTCCGCTCAGAAAACGCTGGCATGACGATTCAGTGCACATTTGACGGTTTTTGCGAATTCCGCTCAGAAAACATATATTTGGCGGTTTTAGCACGCATTTGACGGTTTTTGCGAATTCCGCTCAGAAAACATATATTTGGCGGTTTTAGCACACATTTGACGGTTTTTGCGAATTCCACTCAGAAATGAAGTTTATCGCGAAATCTGCTCAGAAAACACATATATGGAGGTTTTAGCACAGATTTGACGGTTTATGCGAATTCCGCTCAGAAAACATATACTTGGCGGTTTTATCACGCATTTGACGGTTTTTGCGAATTCCGCTCAGAAAACATATATTTGGCGGTTTTAGCACGCATTAGACGGTTTTTGCCAATTCCGCTCAGAAAACGCTGGCATGACGATTCAGTGCACATTTGACGGTTTTTGCGAATTCCGCTCAGAAAACATATATTTGGCGGTTTTAGCACATATTTGACGGTTTTTGCGAATTTCCGCTCAGAAATGAAGTTAATCCCGAATTCCGCTCAGAAAACACATACTTTGGCGGTTTTAGCACGCATTTGACGGTTTTTGCGAATTCCGCTCAGAAAACATATACTTTGGCGGTTTTAGCACGCATTAGACGGTTTTTGCCAATTCCGCTCAGAAAACGCTGGCATGACGATTCAGTGCACATTTGACGGTTTTTGCGAATTCCGCTCAGAAAACATATATTTGGCGGTTTTAGCACGCATTAGACGGTTTTTGCCAATTCCGCTCAGAAAACGCTGGCATGACGATTCAGTGCACATTTGACGGTTTTTGCGAATTCCGCTCAGAAAACATATATTTGGCGGTTTTAGCACGCATTAGACGGTTTTTGCCAATTCCGCTCAGAAAACGCTGGCATGACGATTCAGTGCACATTTGACGGTTTTTGCGAATTCCGCTCAGAAAACATATATTTGGCGGTTTTAGCACATATTTGACGGTTTTTGCGATTTCCGCTCAGAAATGAAGTTAATCCCGAATTCCGCTCAGAAAACACATATTTGGCGGTTTTAGCACGCATTTGACGGTTTTTGCGAATTCCGCTCAGAAAACACATATTTGGCGGTTTTAGCACGCATTTGACGGTTTTTGCGAATTCCGCTCAGAAAACATATATTTGGCGGTTTTAGCACTCATTAGACGGTTTTTGCGAATTCCGCTCAGAAATGAAGTTTATCGCGAAATCTGCTCAGAAAACACATATATGGAGGTTTTAGCACAGATTTGACGGTTTTTGCGAATTCCGCTCAGAAAACATATATTTGGCGGTTTTAGCACGCATTAGACGGTTTTTGCCAATTCCGCTCAGAAAACGCTGGCATGACGATTCAGTGCACATTTGACGGTTTTTGCGAATTCCGCTCAGAAAACATATATTTGGCGGTTTTAGCACGCATTTGACGGTTTTTGCGATTTCCGCTCAGAAATGAAGTTAATCCCGAATTCCGCTCAGAAAACACATACTTCGGGCGGTTTTAGCACGCATTTGACGGTTTTTGCGAATTCCGCTCAGAAAACATATATTTGGCGGTTTTAGCACGCATTAGACGGTTTTTGCCAATTCCGCTCAGAAAACGCTGGCATGACGATTCAGTGCACATTTGACGGTTTTTGCGAATTCCGCTCAGAAAACATATATTTGGCGGTTTTAGCACATATTTGACGGTTTTTGCGATTTCCGCTCAGAAATGAAGTTAATCCCGAATTCCGCTCAGAAAACACACACTTCGGGGTTTTAGCACGCATTTGACGGTTTTTGCGAATTCCGCTCAGAAAACATATATTTGGCGGTTTTAGCACTCATTAGACGGTTTTTGCCAATTCCGCTCAGAAAACGCTGGCATGACGATTCAGTGCACATTTGACGGTTTTTGCGAATTCCGCTCAGAAAACATATATTTGGCGGTTTTAGCACACATTTGACGGTTTTTGCGAATTCCGCTCAGAAATGAAGTTTATCGCGAAATTCCGCTCAGAAAACACATATATGGAGGTTTTAGCACAGCATTTGACGGTTTTATGCGAATTCCGCTCAGAAAACATATACTTGGCGGTTTTATCACGCATTTGACGGTTTTTGCGAATTCCGCTCAGAAAACATATATTTGGCGGTTTTAGCACGCATTTAGACGGTTTTTGCCAATTCCGCTCAGAAATGAAGTTAATCCCGAATTCCGCTCAGAAAACATATATTTGGCGGTTTTAGCACACATTTGACGGTTTTTGCGATTTCCGCTCAGAAATGAAGTTAATCCCGAATTCCGCTCAGAAAACACATATTTGGCGGTTTTAGCACGCATTTGACGGTTTTTGCGAATTCCGCTCAGAAAACATATATTTGGCGGTTTTAGCACGCATTTGACGGTTTTTGCGAATTCCGCTCAGAAAACATATATTTGGCGGTTTTAGCACGCATTAGACGGTTTTTGCCAATTCCGCTCAGAAAACGCTGGCATGACGATTCAGTGCACATTTGACGGTTTTTGCGAATTCCGCTCAGAAAACATATATTTGGCGGTTTTAGCACGCATTTGACGGTTTTTGCCAATTCCGCTCAGAAAACATATACTTTGGCGGTTTTAGCACGCATTTGACGGTTTTTGCGATTTCCGCTCAGAAATGAAGTTAATCCCGAATTCCGCTCAGAAAACACATATTTGGCGGTTTTAGCACACATTTGACGGTTTTTGCGAATTCCGCTCAGAAAACATATACTTTGGCGGTTTTAGCACGCATTTGACGGTTTTTGCGAATTCCGCTCAGAAAACATATATTTGGCGGTTTTAGCACGCATTAGACGGTTTTTGCCAATTCCGCTCAGAAAACGCTGGCATGACGATTCAGTGCACATTTGACGGTTTTTGCGAATTCCGCTCAGAAAACATATATTTGGCGGTTTTAGCACGCATTAGACGGTTTTTGCGAATTCCGCTCAGAAATGAAGTTTAATCGCGAAATTCCGCTCAGAAAACACATACTTGGAGGTTTTAGCACAGCATTTGACGGTTTTATGCGAATTCCGCTCAGAAAACATATACTTGGCGGTTTTATCACGCATTTGACGGTTTTTGCCAATTCCGCTCAGAAAACGCTGGCATGACGATTCAGTGCACATTTGACGGTTTTTGCGAATTCCGCTCAGAAAACATATATTTGGCGGTTTTAGCACGCATTAGACGGTTTTTGCCAATTCCGCTCAGAAAACGCTGGCATGACGATTCAGTGCACATTTGACGGTTTTTGCGAATTCCGCTCAGAAAACATATATTTGGCGGTTTTAGCACGCATTAGACGGTTTTTGCCAATTCCGCTCAGAAAACGCTGGCATGACGATTCAGTGCACATTTGACGGTTTTTGCGAATTCCGCTCAGAAAACATATATTTGGCGGTTTTAGCACATATTTGACGGTTTTTGCGATTTCCGCTCAGAAATGAAGTTAATCCCGAATTCCGCTCAGAAAACACATACTTTGGCGGTTTTAGCACGCATTTGACGGTTTTTGCGAATTCCGCTCAGAAAACATATATTTGGCGGTTTTAGCACGCATTTGACGGTTTTTGCGAATTCCGCTCAGAAAACATATATTTGGCGGTTTTAGCACGCATTTAGACGGTTTTTGCAAATTCCGCTCAGAAATGAAGTTTATCGCGAATTCCGCTCAGAAAACACATACTTTGGCGGTTTTAGCACACATTTGACGGTTTTTGCGAATTCCGCTCAGAAAACATATATTTGGCGGTTTTAGCACGCATTAGACGGTTTTTGCCAATTCCGCTCAGAAAACGCTGGCATGACGATTCAGTGCACATTTGACGGTTTTTGCGAATTCCGCTCAGAAAACATATATTTGGCGGTTTTAGCACATATTTGACGGTTTTTGCGATTTCCGCTCAGAAATGAAGTTAATCCCGAATTCCGCTCAGAAAACACACACTTCGGGGGTTTTAGCACGCATTTGACGGTTTTTGCGAATTCCGCTCAGAAAACATATATTTGGCGGTTTTAGCACGCATTAGACGGTTTTTGCCAATTCCGCTCAGAAAACGCTGGCATGACGATTCAGTGCACATTTGACGGTTTTTGCGAATTCCGCTCAGAAAACATATATTTGGCGGTTTTAGCACGCATTTGACGGTTTTTGCGAATTTCCGCTCAGAAATGAAGTTTAATCGCGAATTCCGCTCAGAAAACATATATTTGGCGGTTTTAGCACGCATTTGACGGTTTTTGCCAATTCCGCTCAGAAAACACTATGCATGACGGTTTTAGCGCACATTTGACGGTTTTTGCGAATTCCGCTCAGAAAACATATATTTGGCGGTTTTAGCACGCATTAGACGGTTTTTGCCAATTCCGCTCAGAAATGAAGTTAATCCCGAATTCCGCTCAGAAAACATATATTTGGCGGTTTTAGCACGCATTTGACGGTTTTTGCGATTTCCGCTCAGAAATGAAGTTTAATCGCGAAATTCCGCTCAGAAAACACATACTTTGGCGGTTTTAGCACGCATTTGACGGTTTTTGCGAATTCCGCTCAGAAAACATATATTTGGCGGTTTTAGCACGCATTAGACGGTTTTTGCCAATTCCGCTCAGAAAACGCTGGCATGACGATTCAGTGCACATTTGACGGTTTTTGCGAATTCCGCTCAGAAAACATATATTTGGCGGTTTTAGCACGCATTAGACGGTTTTTGCCAATTCCGCTCAGAAATGACGTTAATCGCGAATTCCGCTCAGAAAACGCATACTTGGCGGTTTTAGCACGCATTTGACGGTTTTTGCGAATTCCGCTCAGAAAACATATATTTGGCGGTTTTAGCACGCATTAGACGGTTTTTGCCAATTCCGCTCAGAAAACGCTGGCATGACGATTCAGTGCACATTTGACGGTTTTTGCGAATTCCGCTCAGAAAACATATATTTGGCGGTTTTAGCACATATTTGACGGTTTTTGCGATTTCCGCTCAGAAATGAAGTTAATCCCGAATTCCGCTCAGAAAACACACACTTCGGGGTTTTAGCACGCATTTGACGGTTTTTGCGAATTCCGCTCAGAAAACATATATTTGGCGGTTTTAGCACGCATTAGACGGTTTTTGCCAATTCCGCTCAGAAAACGCTGGCATGACGATTCAGTGCACATTTGACGGTTTTTGCGAATTCCGCTCAGAAAACATATATTTGGCGGTTTTAGCACATATTTGACGGTTTTTGCGATTTCCGCTCAGAAATGAAGTTAATCCCGAATTCCGCTCAGAAAACACATACTTCGGGGTTTTAGCACGCATTTGACGGTTTTTGCGAATTCCGCTCAGAAAACATATATTTGGCGGTTTTAGCACGCATTAGACGGTTTTTGCCAATTCCGCTCAGAAAACGCTGGCATGACGATTCAGTGCACATTTGACGGTTTTTGCGAATTCCGCTCAGAAAACATATATTTGGCGGTTTTAGCACTCATTAGACGGTTTTTGCGAATTCCGCTCAGAAATGAAGTTTATCGCGAAATTCCGCTCAGAAAACACATATTTGGCGGTTTTAGCACACATTTGACGGTTTTTGCGAATTCCGCTCAGAAAACATATACTTGGCGGTTTTATCACGCATTTGACGGTTTTTGCGAATTCCGCTCAGAAAACATATATTTGGCGGTTTTAGCACGCATTAGACGGTTTTTGCCAATTCCGCTCAGAAATGAAGTTAATCCCGAATTCCGCTCAGAAAACACATATTTGGCGGTTTTAGCACATATTTGACGGTTTTTGCGATTTCCGCTCAGAAATGAAGTTAATCCCGAATTCCGCTCAGAAAACATATACTTTGGCGGTTTTAGCACGCATTTGACGGTTTTTGCCAATTCCGCTCAGAAAACACATAGCTTTGGCGGTTTTAGCACACATTTGACGGTTTTTGCGAATTCCGCTCAGAAAACATATATTTGGCGGTTTTAGCACGCATTAGACGGTTTTTGCCAATTCCGCTCAGAAAACGCTGGCATGACGATTCAGTGCACATTTGACGGTTTTTGCGAATTCCGCTCAGAAAACATATATTTGGCGGTTTTAGCACGCATTTGACGGTTTTTGCGAATTCCGCTCAGAAAACATATATTTGGCGGTTTTAGCACGCATTTGACGGTTTTTGCGAATTCCGCTCAGAAATGAAGTTTATCGCGAATTCCGCTCAGAAAACACATATTTGGAGGTTTTAGCACACATTTGACGGTTTTTGCGAATTCCGCTCAGAAAACATATACTTGGCGGTTTTAGCACGCATTTGACGGTTTTTGCGAATTCCGCTCAGAAAACATATATTTGGCGGTTTTAGCACGCATTTAGACGGTTTTTGCCAATTCCGCTCAGAAAACGCTGGCATGACGATTCAGTGCACATTTGACGGTTTTTGCGAATTCCGCTCAGAAAACATATATTTGGCGGTTTTAGCACGCATTTAGACGGTTTTTGCGAATTCCGCTCAGAAATGAAGTTTATCGCGAATTCCGCTCAGAAAACACATATTTGGCGGTTTTAGCACACATTTGACGGTTTTTGCGAATTCCGCTCAGAAAACATATATTTGGCGGTTTTAGCACGCATTTGACGGTTTTTGCCAATTCCGCTCAGAAAACGCTGGCATGACGATTCAGTGCACATTTGACGGTTTTTGCGAATTCCGCTCAGAAAACATATATTTGGCGGTTTTAGCACGCATTAGACGGTTTTTGCCAATTCCGCTCAGAAAACGCTGGCATGACGATTCAGTGCACATTTGACGGTTTTTGCGAATTCCGCTCAGAAAACATATATTTGGCGGTTTTAGCACGCATTAGACGGTTTTTGCCAATTCCGCTCAGAAAACGCTGGCATGACGATTCAGTGCACATTTGACGGTTTTTGCGAATTCCGCTCAGAAAACATATATTTGGCGGTTTTAGCACATATTTGACGGTTTTTGCGAATTTCCGCTCAGAAATGAAGTTAATCGCCGAATTCCGCTCAGAAAACACATACTTCGCGGTTTTAGCACGCATTTGACGGTTTTTTGCGAATTCCGCTCAGAAAACACATATTTGGCGGTTTTAGCACGCATTTGACGGTTTTTGCGAATTCCGCTCAGAAAACATATATTTGGCGGTTTTAGCACACATTTGACGGTTTTTGCGAATTCCGCTCAGAAATGAAGTTTATCGCGAATTCCGCTCAGAAAACACATATTTGGAGGTTTTAGCACACATTTGACGGTTTTTGCGAATTCCGCTCAGAAAACATATATTTGGCGGTTTTAGCACGCATTATGACGGTTTTTGCGAATTCCGCTCAGAAAACGCATGGCATGACGATTCTAGTGCACATTTGACGGTTTTTGCGAATTCCGCTCAGAAAACATATATTTGGCGGTTTTAGCACACATTTGACGGTTTTTGCGAATTCCGCTCAGAAATGAAGTTTATCGCTGAATTCCGCTCAGAAAACACATACTTTGGCGGTTTTAGCACACATTTGACGGTTTTTGCGAATTCCGCTCAGAAAACATATATTTGGCGGTTTTAGCACGCATTAGACGGTTTTTGCCAATTCCGCTCAGAAAACGCTGGCATGACGATTCAGTGCACATTTGACGGTTTTTGCGAATTCCGCTCAGAAAACATATATTTGGCGGTTTTAGCACACATTTGACGGTTTTTGCGAATTCCGCTCAGAAATGAAGTTTATCGCGAATTCCGCTCAGAAAACACATATTTGGCGGTTTTAGCACACATTTGACGGTTTTTGCGAATTCCGCTCAGAAAACATATACTTTGGCGGTTTTAGCACGCATTTGACGGTTTTTGCGAATTCCGCTCAGAAAACGCTGGCATGACGATTCAGTGCACATTTGACGGTTTTTGCGAATTCCGCTCAGAAAACATATATTTGGCGGTTTTAGCACGCATTTAGACGGTTTTTGCGAATTCCGCTCAGAAAACGCTGGCATGACGATTCAGTGCACATTTGACGGTTTTTGCGAATTCCGCTCAGAAAACATATATTTGGCGGTTTTAGCACACATTTGACGGTTTTTGCCAATTCCGCTCAGAAAACGCTGGCATGACGATTCAGTGCACATTTGACGGTTTTTGCGAATTCCGCTCAGAAATGACAGCATATATTTGGCGGTTTTAGCACAGATTTGACGGTCTTTTGCGAATTTCCGCTCAGAAATGAAGTTTATCGTGAATTCCGCTCAGAAAACATATATTTGGAGGTTTTAGCACACATTTGACGGTTTATGCGAATTCCGCTCAGAAAACACATATTTGGCGGTTTTAGCACACATTTGACGGTTTATGCGAATTCCGCTCAGAAAACATATATTTGGCGGTTTTAGCACACATTTGACGGTTTTTGCGAATTCCGCTCAGAAAACGCTGGCATGACGATTCAGTGCACATTTGACGGTTTTTGCGAATTCCGCTCAGAAAACATATATTTGGCGGTTTTAGCACACATTTGACGGTTTTTGCGAATTCCGCTCAGAAATGAAGTTTATCGTGAATTCCGCTCAGAAAATATATGTTTGGAGGTTTTAGCACACATTTGACGGTTTATGCGAATTCCGCTCAGAAAACACATATTTGGAGGGTTTTAGCACACATTTGACGGTTTTTGCGAATTCCGCTCAGAAATGAAGATTATCGTGAATTCTGCTCAGAAAACATATATTTGGCGGTTTTAGCACACATTTGACGGTTTTTGCGAATTCCGCTCAGAAAAACGGGATATTTGGCGGTTTCAGCGCCAATGGGACATTTCTCGTTAATTGCGCTCAGAAAACACATACTTCGCGGTTTTACCACACATTCGACGGTTATTGCGATTTCCGCTCAGAAATGAAGATTATCGTGAATTCCGCTCAGAAAACGGATATTTGGCGGTTTTAGCACACATTTGACGGTTTTTGCGAATTCCGCTCAGAAAAACGGGATATTTGGCGGTTTCAGCGCCATGGGACATTTTTCGTTAATTGCGCTCAGAAAACACATACTTCGCGGTTTTAGCACACATTTGACGGTTTTTGCGAATTCCGCTCAGAAATGAAGATTATCGTGAATTCTGCTCAGAAAACGTATATTTGGCGGTTTTAGCACACATTTGACGGTTTTTGCGAATTCCGCTCAGAAAAACGGGATATTTGGCGGTTTCAGCGCCCAATGGGACATTTTTCGTTAATTGCGCTCAGAAAACACATACTTCGCGGTTTTAGCACACATTTGACGGTTTTTGCGAATTCCGCTCAGAAATGAAGATTATCGTGAATTCCGCTCAGAAAACATATATTTGGCGGTTTTAGCACACATTTGACGGTTTTTGCGAATTCCGCTCAGAAAAACGGGATATTTGGCGGTTTCAGCGCCAATGGGACATTTCTCGTTAATTGCGCTCAGAAAACACATACTTCGCGGTTTTACCACACATTTGACGGTTTTTGCGATTTCCGCTCAGAAATGAAGATTATCGTGAATTCCGCTCAGAAAACATATATTTGGCGGTTTTAGCACACATTTGACGGTTTTTGCGAATTCCGCTCAGAAAACGGATATTTGGCGGTTTCAGCGCCCATCCGACATTTTTCGTGAATTGCGCTCAGAAAACACATACTTCGCGGTTTTAGCACACATTTGACGGTTTATTTGCGAATTCCGCTCAGAAATGAAGATTATCGTGAATTCTGCTCAGAAAACGGATATTTGGCGGTTTTAGCACACATTTGACGGTTTTTGCGAATTCCGCTCAGAAAAACGGGTATTTGGCGGTTTCAGCGCCAATGGGACATTTCTCGTTAATTGCGCTCAGAAAACACATACTTCGCGGTTTTACCACACATTCGACGGTTATTGCGATTTCCGCTCAGAAATGAAGATTATCGTGAATTCCGCTCAGAAAACGGATATTTGGCGGTTTTAGCACACATTTGACGGTTTTTTGCGAATTCCGCTCAGAAAAACGGGATATTTGGCGGTTTCAGCGCCAATGGGACATTTCTCGTTAATTGCGCTCAGAAAACACATACTTCGCGGTTTTAGCACACATTTGACGGTTTTTGCGAATTCCGCTCAGAAATGAAGATTATCGTGAATTCTGCTCAGAAAACATATATTTGGCGGTTTTAGCACACATTTGACGGTTTTTGCGAATTCCGCTCAGAAAAACGGATATTTGGCGGTTTTAGCACACATTTGACGGTTTTTGCGAATTCCGCTCAGAAAACGCTTGCATGACGATTCAGTGCACATTTGACGGTTTTTGCGAATTCCGCTCAGAAATGAAGATTTATCGTGAATTCCGCTCAGAAAAACGGATATTTGGCGGTTTTCAGCGCCCATCTGACATTTTTCGTGAATTGCGCTCAGAAAACACATACTTCGCGGTTTTAGCACACATTTGACGGTTTTTGCGAATTCCGCTCAGAAATGAAGATTATCGTTAATTCTGCTCAGAAAACATATATTTGGCGGTTTTAGCACACATTTGACGGTTTTTGCGAATTCCGCTCAGAAAACGCTTGCATGACGATTCAGTGCACATTTGACGGTTTATGCGAATTGCGCTCAGAAAACATATATTTGGCGGTTTTAGCACAGATTTGACGGTCTTTTTCGAATTCCGCTCAGAAATGAAGTTTATCGTGAATTCCGCTCAGAAAATATATGTTTGAAGGTTTTAGCACACATTTGACGGTTTATGCGAATTCCGCTCAGAAAACACATATTTGGAGGTTTTAGCACACATTTGACGGTTTATGCGAATTCCGCTCAGAAAACGGATATTTGGCGGTTTTAGCATACATTTGACGGTTTTTGCGAATTCCGCTCAGAAAACGCTTGCATGACGATTCAGTGCACATTTGACGGTTTTTGCGAATTCCGCTCAGAAATGAAGATTATCGTGAATTCTGCTCAGAAAACGGATATTTGGCGGTTTTAGCACACATTTGACGGTTTTTGCGAATTCCGCTCAGAAAACGGGTATTTGGCGGTTTCAGCGCCAATGGGACATTTCTCGTTAATTGCGCTCAGAAAACACATACTTCGCGGTTTTACCACACATTCGACGGTTTTTGCGAATTCCGCTCAGAAATGAAGATTATCGTGAATTCCGCTCAGAAAACGGATATTTGGCGGTTTTAGCACACATTTGACGGTTTTTGCGAATTCCGCTCAGAAAAACGGGATATTTGGCGGTTTTAGCACACATTTGACGGTTTATCGCGAATTCCGCTCAGAAAACACATACTTTGGCGGTTTTAGCACACATTTGACGGTTTTTGCGAATTCCGCTCAGAAATGAAGTTTATCGTGAATTCCGCTCAGAAAACATATATTTGGCGGTTTTAGCACAGATTTGACGGTCTTTTCGAATTCCGCTCAGAAATGAAGTTTATCGTGAATTCCGCTCAGAAAATATATGTTTGAAGGTTTTAGCACACATTTGACGGTTTATGCGAATTCCGCTCAGAAAACACATATTTGGAGGTTTTAGCACACATTTGACGGTTTATGCGAATTCCGCTCAGAAAACGGATATTTGGCGGTTTTAGCATACATTTGACGGTTTTTGCGAATTCCGCTCAGAAAACGCTTGCATGACGATTCAGTGCACATTTGACGGTTTTTGCGAATTCCGCTCAGAAATGAAGTTTATCGTGAATTCCGCTCAGAAAACATATGTTTGGAGGTTTTAGCACACATTTGACGGTTTTATGCGAATTCCGCTCAGAAAACACATACTTTGGCGGTTTTAGCACACATTTGACGGTTTTTGCGAATTCCGCTCAGAAATGAAGATTATCGTGAATTCTGCTCAGAAAACATATATTTGGCGGTTTTAGCACACATTTGACGGTTTTTGCGAATTCCGCTCAGAAAAACGGGATATTTGGCGGTTTCAGCGCCAATGGGACATTTCTCGTTAATTGCGCTCAGAAAACACATACTTCGCGGTTTTACCACACATTTCGACGGTTTTTGCGAATTCCGCTCAGAAATGAAGATTATCGTGAATTCCGCTCAGAAAACGGATATTTGGCGGTTTTAGCACACATTTGACGGTTTTTGCGAATTCCGCTCAGAAAAAGGATATTTGGCGGTTTCAGCGCCCATCCAACATTTTTCGTGAATTGCGCTCAGAAAACACATACTTCGCGGTTTTAGCACACATTTGACGGTTTTTGCGAATTCCGCTCAGAAATGAAGTTTATCGTCAATTCCGCTCAGAAAATATATGTTTGAAGGTTTTAGCACACATTTGACGGTTTATGCGAATTCCGCTCAGAAAACGGATATTTGGCGGTTTTAGCATACATTTGACGGTTTTTGCGAATTCCGCTCAGAAAACGCTTGCATGACGATTCAGTGCACATTTGACGGTTTTTGCGAATTCCGCTCAGAAATGAAGTTTATCGTGAATTCCGCTCAGAAAACATATATTTGGCGGTTTTAGCACAGATTTGACGGTCTTTTCGAATTCCGCTCAGAAATGAAGTTTATCGTGAATTCCGCTCAGAAAATATATGTTTGAAGGTTTTAGCACACATTTGACGGTTTATGCGAATTCCGCTCAGAAAACACATATTTGGAGGTTTTAGCACACATTTGACGGTTTATGCGAATTCCGCTCAGAAAACGGATATTTGGCGGTTTTAGCATACATTTGACGGTTTTTGCGAATTCCGCTCAGAAAACACATATTTGGCGGTTTTAGCACACATTTGACGGTTTTTGCGAATTCCGCTCAGAAATGAAGTTTATCGTGAATTCCGCTCAGAAAATATATGTTTGGAGGTTTTAGCACACATTTGACGGTTTATGCGAATTCCGCTCAGAAAACACATATTTGGCGGTTTTAGCACACATTTGACGGTTTTTGCGAATTCCGCTCAGAAATGAAGATTATCGTGAATTCTGCTCAGAAAACGGATATTTGGCGGTTTTAGCACACATTTGACGGTTTTTGCGAATTCCGCTCAGAAAAACGGGTATTTGGCGGTTTCAGCGCCAATGGGACATTTCTCGTTAATTGCGCTCAGAAAACACATACTTCGCGGTTTTACCACACATTCGACGGTTTATTGCGATTTCCGCTCAGAAATGAAGATTATCGTGAATTCCGCTCAGAAAACGGATATTTGGCGGTTTTAGCACACATTTGACGGTCTTTTGCGAATTCCGCTCGGAAATGAAGTTTATCGTGAATTCCGCTCAGAAAAACGGATATTTGGCGGTTTCAGCGCCCATCCGACATTTTTCGTGAATTGCGCTCAGAAAACACATACTTCGCGGTTTTAGCACACATTTGACGGTTTTTGCGAATTCCGCTCAGAAATGAAGATTATCGTGAATTCTGCTCAGAAAACGGATATTTGGCGGTTTTAGCACACATTTGACGGTTTTTGCGAATTCCGCTCAGAAAAACGGGTATTTGGCGGTTTCAGCGCCAATGGGACATTTCTCGTTAATTGCGCTCAGAAAACACATACTTCGCGGTTTTACCACACATTCGACGGTTTATTGCGATTTCCGCTCAGAAATGAAGATTATCGTGAATTCCGCTCAGAAAACGGATATTTGGCGGTTTTAGCACACATTTGACGGTTTTTGCGAATTCCGCTCAGAAAAACGGGATATTTGGCGGTTTCAGCGCCCATCGGGACATTTTTCGTGAATTGCGCTCAGAAAACACATACTTCGCGGTTTTAGCACACATTTGACGGTTTTTGCGAATTCCGCTCAGAAATGAAGATTATCGTTAATTCTGCTCAGAAAACATATATTTGGCGGTTTTAGCATACATTTGACGGTTTTTGCGAATTCCGCTCAGAAAACGCTTGCATGACGATTCAGTGCACATTTGACGGTTTATGCGAATTGCGCTCAGAAAACATATATTTGGCGGTTTTAGCACAGATTTGACGGTCTTTTTCGAATTCCGCTCAGAAATGAAGTTTATCGTGAATTCCGCTCAGAAAATATATGTTTGAAGGTTTTAGCACACATTTGACGGTTTATGCGAATTCCGCTCAGAAAACACATATTTGGAGGTTTTAGCACACATTTGACGGTTTATGCGAATTCCGCTCAGAAAACGGATATTTGGCGGTTTTAGCATACATTTGACGGTTTTTGCGAATTCCGCTCAGAAAACGCTTGCATGACGATTCAGTGCACATTTGACGGTTTTTGCGAATTCCGCTCAGAAATGAAGATTATCGAGAATTCTGCTCAGAAAACGGATATTTGGCGGTTTTAGCACACATTTGACGGTTTTTGCGAATTCCGCTCAGAAAAACGGGTGTTTGGCGGTTTCAGCGCCAATGGGACATTTCTCGTTAATTGCGCTCAGAAAACACATACTTCGCGGTTTTACCACACATTCGACGGTTTTTGCGAATTCCGCTCAGAAATGAAGATTATCGTGAATTCCGCTCAGAAAACGGATATTTGGCGGTTTTAGCATACATTTGACGGTTTTTGCGAATTCCGCTCAGAAAACGCTTGCATGACGATTCAGTGCACATTTGACGGTTTTTGCGAATTCCGCTCAGAAATGAAGTTTATCGTGAATTCCGCTCAGAAAACATATATTTGGCGGTTTTAGCACAGATTTGACGGTCTTTTTGCGAATTCCGCTCAGAAATGAAGTTTATCGTGAATTCCGCTCAGAAAATATATGTTTGAAGGTTTTAGCACACATTTGACGGTTTATGTGAATTCCGCTCAGAAAACACATATTTGGAGGTTTTAGCACACATTTGACGGTTTTTGCGAATTCCGCTCAGAAAAACGGGATATTTGGCGGTTTCAGCGCCAATGGGACATTTCTCGTTAATTGCGCTCAGAAAACACATACTTCGCGGTTTTAGCACACATTTGACGGTTTTTGCGAATTCCGCTCAGAAATGAAGATTATCGTGAATTCCGCTCAGAAAACGGATATTTGGCGGTTTTCAGCGCCCATCTGACATTTTTCGTGAATTGCGCTCAGAAAACACATACTTCGCGGTTTTAGCACACATTTGACGGTTTTTGCGAATTCCGCTCAGAAAACGCTTGCATGACGATTCAGTGCACATTTGACGGTTTATGCGAATTGCGCTCAGAAAACATATATTTGGCGGTTTTAGCACAGATTTGACGGTCTTTTGCGAATTCCGCTCAGAAATGAAGTTTATCGTGAATTCCGCTCAGAAAATATATGTTTGGAGGTTTTAGCACACATTTGACGGTTTATGCGAATTCCGCTCAGAAAACACATATTTGGCGGTTTTAGCACACATTTGACGGTTTTTGCGAATTCCGCTCAGAAATGAAGATTATCGTGAATTATGCTCAGAAAACGGATATTTGGCGGTTTTAGCACAAATTTGACGGTTTTTGCGAATTCCGCTCAGAAAAACGGGTATTTGGCGGTTTCAGCGCCAATGGGACATTTCTCGTTAATTGCGCTCAGAAAACACATTCTTCGCGGTTTTACCACACATTCGACGGTTATTGCGATTTCCGCTCAGAAATGAAGATTATCGTGAATTCCGCTCAGAAAACGGATATTTGGCGGTTTTAGCACACATTTGACGGTTTTTTCGAATTCCGCTCGGAAATGAGTTTATCGTGAATTCCGCTCAGAAAACGGATATTTGGCGGTTTCAGCGCCCATCCAACATTTTTCGTGAATTGCGCTCAGAAAACACATACTTCGCGGTTTTAGCACACATTTGACGGTTTATTTGCGAATTCCGCTCAGAAATGAAGATTATCGTGAATTCTGCTCAGAAAACGGATATTTGGCGGTTTTAGCACACATTTGACGGTTTTTGCGAATTCCGCTCAGAAAACGGGTATTTGGCGGTTTCAGCGCCAATGGGACATTTCTCGTTAATTGCGCTCAGAAAACACATTCTTCGCGGTTTTACCACACATTCGACGGTTTATTGCGATTTCCGCTCAGAAATGAAGATTATCGTGAATTCCGCTCAGAAAACGGATATTTGGCGGTTTTAGCACACATTTGACGGTTTTTGCGAATTCCGCTCAGAAAAACGGGATATTTGGCGGTTTCAGCGCCCATCCGACATTTTTCGTGAATTGCGCTCAGAAAACACATACTTCGCGGTTTTAGCACACATTTGACGGTTTTTGCGAATTCCGCTCAGAAATGAAGATTATCGTTAATTCTGCTCAGAAAACATATATTTGGCGGTTTTAGCATACATTTGACGGTTTTTGCGAATTCCGCTCAGAAAACGCTTGCATGACGATTCAGTGCACATTTGACGGTTTATGCGAATTGCGCTCAGAAAACATATATTTGGCGGTTTTAGCACAGATTTGACGGTCTTTTTCGAATTCCGCTCAGAAATGAAGTTTATCGTGAATTCCGCTCAGAAAATATATGTTTGAAGGTTTTAGCACACATTTGACGGTTTATGCGAATTCCGCTCAGAAAACACATATTTGGAGGTTTTAGCACACATTTGACGGTTTATGCGAATTCCGCTCAGAAAACGGATATTTGGCGGTTTTAGCATACATTTGACGGTTTTTGCGAATTCCGCTCAGAAAACGCTTGCATGACGATTCAGTGCACATTTGACGGTTTTTGCGAATTCCGCTCAGAAATGAAGATTATCGTGAATTCTGCTCAGAAAACATATATTTGGCGGTTTTAGCACACATTTGACGGTTTTTGCGAATTCCGCTCAGAAAACGGGTATTTGGCGGTTTCAGCGCCAATGGGACATTTCTCGTTAATTGCGCTCAGAAAACACATACTTCGCGGTTTTACCACACATTTCGACGGTTTTTGCGAATTCCGCTCAGAAATGAAGATTATCGTGAATTCCGCTCAGAAAACGGATATTTGGCGGTTTTAGCATACATTTGACGGTTTTTGCGAATTCCGCTCAGAAAACGCTTGCATGACGATTCAGTGCACATTTGACGGTTTTTGCGAATTCCGCTCAGAAATGAAGTTTATCGTGAATTCCGCTCAGAAAACATATATTTGGCGGTTTTAGCACAGATTTGACGGTCTTTTGCGAATTCCGCTCAGAAATGAAGTTTATCGTGAATTCCGCTCAGAAAATATATGTTTGAAGGTTTTAGCACACATTTGACGGTTTATGTGAATTCCGCTCAGAAAACACATATTTGGAGGTTTTAGCACACATTTGACGGTTTTTGCGAATTCCGCTCAGAAAACGGGATATTTGGCGGTTTCAGCGCCAATTGGGACATTTCTCGTGAATTGCGCTCAGAAAACACATACTTCGCGGTTTTAGCACACATTTGACGGTTTTTGCGAATTCCGCTCAGAAATGAAGATTATCGTGAATTCCGCTCAGAAAACATATATTTGGCGGTTTTAGCACACATTTGACGGTTTTTGCGAATTCCGCTCAGAAAACGCATATTTGGCGGTTTTCAGCGCACATTTGACAGTTTTTTCGTGAATTCGCGCTCAGAAAACACATATTTGGCGGTTTTAGCACACATTTGACGGTTTTTGCGAATTCCGCTCAGAAAACGCTTGCATGACGATTCAGTGCACATTTGACGGTTTATGCGAATTGCGCTCAGAAAACATATATTTGGCGGTTTTAGCACAGATTTGACGGTCTTTTTCGAATTCCGCTCAGAAATGAAGTTTATCGTGAATTCCGCTCAGAAAATATATGTTTGAAGGTTTTAGCACACATTTGACGGTTTATGCGAATTCCGCTCAGAAAACACATATTTGGAGGTTTTAGCACACATTTGACGGTTTATGCGAATTCCGCTCAGAAAACGGATATTTGGCGGTTTTAGCATACATTTGACGGTTTTTGCGAATTCCGCTCAGAAAACGCTTGCATGACGATTCAGTGCACATTTGACGGTTTTTGCGAATTCCGCTCAGAAATGAAGATTATCGAGAATTGTGCTCAGAAAACGGATATTTGGCGGTTTTAGCACAAATTTGACGGTTTTTGCGAATTCCGCTCAGAAAACGGGTGTTTGGCGGTTTCAGCGCCAATGGGACATTTCTCGTTAATTGCGCTCAGAAAACACATACTTCGCGGTTTTACCACACATTCGACGGTTTTTGCGAATTCCGCTCAGAAATGAAGATTATCGTGAATTCCGCTCAGAAAACGGATATTTGGCGGTTTTAGCATACATTTGACGGTTTTTGCGAATTCCGCTCAGAAAACGCTTGCATGACGATTCAGTGCACATTTGACGGTTTTTGCGAATTCCGCTCAGAAATGAAAGTTTATCGTGAATTCCGCTCAGAAAACATATATTTGGCGGTTTTAGCACAGATTTGACGGTCTTTTCGAATTCCGCTCAGAAATGAAGTTTATCGTGAATTCCGCTCAGAAAATATATGTTTGAAGGTTTTAGCACACATTTGACGGTTTATGCGAATTCCGCTCAGAAAACACATATTTGGAGGTTTTAGCACACATTTGACGGTTTATGCGAATTCCGCTCAGAAAACGGATATTTGGCGGTTTTAGCATACATTTGACGGTTTTTGCGAATTCCGCTCAGAAAACGCTTGCATGACGATTCAGTGCACATTTGACGGTTTTTGCGAATTCCGCTCAGAAATGAAGTTTATCGTGAATTCCGCTCAGAAAATATATGTTTGAAGGTTTTAGCGCACATTTGACAGTTTTTGCGAATTGCGCTCAGAAAACACATACTTTGGCGGTTTTAGCACACATTTGACGGTTTTTGCGAATTCCGCTCAGAAATGAAGATTATCGTTAATTCTGCTCAGAAAACATATATTTGGCGGTTTTAGCATACATTTGACGGTTTTTGCGAATTCCGCTCAGAAAACGCTTGCATGACGATTCAGTGCACATTTGACGGTTTATGCGAATTGCGCTCAGAAAACATATATTTGGCGGTTTTAGCACAGATTTGACGGTCTTTTTCGAATTCCGCTCAGAAATGAAGTTTATCGTGAATTCCGCTCAGAAAATATATGTTTGAAGGTTTTAGCACACATTTGACGGTTTATGCGAATTCCGCTCAGAAAACACATATTTGGAGGTTTTAGCACACATTTGACGGTTTATGCGAATTCCGCTCAGAAAACGGATATTTGGCGGTTTTAGCATACATTTGACGGTTTTTGCGAATTCCGCTCAGAAAACGCTTGCATGACGATTCAGTGCACATTTGACGGTTTTTGCGAATTCCGCTCAGAAATGAAGATTATCGTGAATTCTGCTCAGAAAACGGATATTTGGCGGTTTTAGCACACATTTGACGGTTTTTGCGAATTCCGCTCAGAAAACGGGTATTTGGCGGTTTCAGCGCCAATGGGACATTTCTCGTTAATTGCGCTCAGAAAACACATACTTCGCGGTTTTACCACACATTTCGACGGTTTTTGCGAATTCCGCTCAGAAATGAAGATTATCGTGAATTCCGCTCAGAAAACGGATATTTGGCGGTTTTAGCACACATTTGACGGTTTTTGCGAATTCCGCTCAGAAAACGCTTGCATGACGATTCAGTGCACATTTGACGGTTTTTGCGAATTCCGCTCAGAAATGAAGTTTATCGTGAATTCCGCTCAGAAAACATATATTTGGCGGTTTTAGCACACATTTGACGGTTTTTGCGAATTCCGCTCAGAAAACGCTTGCATGACGATTCAGTGCACATTTGACGGTTTATGCGAATTGCGCTCAGAAAACATATATTTGGCGGTTTTAGCACAGATTTGACGGTCTTTTCGAATTCCGCTCAGAAATGAAGTTTATCGTGAATTCCGCTCAGAAAATATATGTTTGAAGGTTTTAGCACACATTTGACGGTTTATGCGAATTCCGCTCAGAAAACACATATTTGGAGGTTTTAGCACACATTTGACGGTTTTTGCGAATTCCGCTCAGAAATGAAGTTTATCGTGAATTCCGCTCAGAAAACATATATTTGGCGGTTTTAGCACACATTTGACGGTTTATGCGAATTCCGCTCAGAAAACGCATATTTGGCGGTTTTAGCACACATTTGACGGTTTTATGCGAATTCCGCTCAGAAAACGCTTGCATGACGATTCAGTGCACATTTGACGGTTTTTGCGAATTCCGCTCAGAAATGAAGTTTATCGTGAATTCCGCTCAGAAAACATATGTTTGGCGGTTTTCAGCGCACATTTGACAGTTTTTTCGTGAATTGCGCTCAGAAAACACATACTTCGCGGTTTTAGCACACATTTGACGGTTTTTGCGAATTCCGCTCAGAAATGAAGATTATCGTTAATTCTGCTCAGAAAACATATATTTGGCGGTTTTAGCACACATTTGACGGTTTTTGCGAATTCCGCTCAGAAAACGCATATTTGACGGTTTCAGTGCACATTTGACGGTTTATGCGAATTGCGCTCAGAAAACACATATTTGGCGGTTTTAGCACACATTTGACGGTTTTTGCGAATTCCGCTCAGAAATGAAGATTATCGTGAATTCTGCTCAGAAAACATATATTTGGCGGTTTTAGCACACATTTGACGGTTTTTGCGAATTCCGCTCAGAAAACGCTTGCATGACGATTCAGTGCACATTTGACGGTTTATGCGAATTGCGCTCAGAAAACATATATTTGGCGGTTTTAGCACAGATTTGACGGTCTTTTCGAATTCCGCTCAGAAATGAAGTTTATCGTGAATTCCGCTCAGAAAATATATGTTTGAAGGTTTTAGCACACATTTGACGGTTTATGCGAATTCCGCTCAGAAAACACATATTTGGCGGTTTTAGCACACATTTGACGGTTTTTGCGAATTCCGCTCAGAAATGAAGTTTATCGTGAATTCCGCTCAGAAAACATATATTTGGCGGTTTTAGCACACATTTGACGGTTTATGCGAATTCCGCTCAGAAAACGCATATTTGGCGGTTTTAGCACACATTTGACGGTTTTTGCGAATTCCGCTCAGAAAACGCTTGCATGACGATTCAGTGCACATTTGACGGTTTTTGCGAATTCCGCTCAGAAATGAAGATTATCGTGAATTCTGCTCAGAAAACATATATTTGGCGGTTTTAGCACACATTTGACGGTTTTTGCGAATTCCGCTCAGAAATGAAGATTATCGTGAATTCTGCTCAGAAAACGGATATTTGGCGGTTTTCAGCACCCAATTTGACAGTTTTCTCGTGAATTGCGCTCAGAAAACACATACTTCGCGGTTTTACCACACATTCGACGGTTTTTGCGAATTCCGCTCAGAAATGAAGATTATCGTGAATTCCGCTCAGAAAACGGATATTTGGCGGTTTTAGCACACATTTGACGGTTTTTGCGAATTCCGCTCAGAAAAAGGATATTTGGCGGTTTCAGCGCCCATCCAACATTTTTCGTGAATTGCGCTCAGAAAACACATACTTCGCGGTTTTAGCACACATTTGACGGTTTTTGCGAATTCCGCTCAGAAATGAAGTTTATCGTGAATTCCGCTCAGAAAATATATGTTTGAAGGTTTTAGCACACATTTGACGGTTTATGCGAATTCCGCTCAGAAAACGGATATTTGGCGGTTTTAGCATACATTTGACGGTTTTTGCGAATTCCGCTCAGAAAACGCTTGCATGACGATTCAGTGCACATTTGACGGTTTTTGCGAATTCCGCTCAGAAATGAAGTTTATCGTGAATTCCGCTCAGAAAACATATATTTGGCGGTTTTAGCACAGATTTGACGGTCTTTTCGAATTCCGCTCAGAAATGAAGTTTATCGTGAATTCCGCTCAGAAAATATATGTTTGAAGGTTTTAGCACACATTTGACGGTTTATGCGAATTCCGCTCAGAAAACACATATTTGGAGGTTTTAGCACACATTTGACGGTTTATGCGAATTCCGCTCAGAAAACGGATATTTGGCGGTTTTAGCATACATTTGACGGTTTTTGCGAATTCCGCTCAGAAAACGCATACTTTGGCGGTTTTCAGCGCACATTTGACGGTTTTTGCGAATTCCGCTCAGAAATGAAGTTTATCGTGAATTCCGCTCAGAAAACATATGTTTGGAGGTTTTAGCACACATTTGACGGTTTATGCGAATTCCGCTCAGAAAACACATATTTGGCGGTTTTAGCACACATTTGACGGTTTTTGCGAATTCCGCTCAGAAATGAAGATTATCGTGAATTCTGCTCAGAAAACATATATTTGGCGGTTTTAGCACACATTTGACGGTTTTTGCGAATTCCGCTCAGAAAAACGGGATATTTGGCGGTTTCAGCGCCAATGGGACATTTCTCGTTAATTGCGCTCAGAAAACACATACTTCGCGGTTTTACCACACATTTCGACGGTTTTTGCGATTTCCGCTCAGAAATGAAGATTATCGTGAATTCCGCTCAGAAAACGGATATTTGGCGGTTTTAGCACACATTTGACGGTTTTTTCGAATTCCGCTCAGAAATGAAGTTTATCGTGAATTCCGCTCAGAAAAACGGATATTTGGCGGTTTCAGCGCCCATCCGACATTTTTCGTGAATTGCGCTCAGAAAACACATACTTCGCGGTTTTAGCACACATTTGACGGTTTTTGCGAATTCCGCTCAGAAATGAAGATTATCGTGAATTCTGCTCAGAAAACGGATATTTGGCGGTTTTAGCACACATTTGACGGTTTTTGCGAATTCCGCTCAGAAAAACGGGATATTTGGCGGTTTCAGCGCCAATGGGACATTTCTCGTTAATTGCGCTCAGAAAACACATACTTCGCGGTTTTAGCACACATTTGACGGTTATTTGCGATTTCCGCTCAGAAATGAAGATTATCGTGAATTCCGCTCAGAAAACGGATATTTGGCGGTTTTAGCACACATTTGACGGTTTTTGCGAATTCCGCTCAGAAAAACGGGTATTTGGCGGTTTCAGCGCCAATGGGACATTTCTCGTTAATTGCGCTCAGAAAACACATACTTCGCGGTTTTACCACACATTTCGACGGTTTATTGCGATTTCCGCTCAGAAATGAAGATTATCGTGAATTCCGCTCAGAAAACGGATATTTGGCGGTTTTAGCACACATTTGACGGTTTTTGCGAATTCCGCTCAGAAAAACGGGATATTTGGCGGTTTCAGCGCCCATCGGGACATTTTTCGTGAATTGCGCTCAGAAAACACATACTTCGCGGTTTTAGCACACATTTGACGGTTTTTGCGAATTCCGCTCAGAAATGAAGATTATCGTTAATTCTGCTCAGAAAACATATATTTGGCGGTTTTAGCATACATTTGACGGTTTTTGCGAATTCCGCTCAGAAAACGCTTGCATGACGATTCAGTGCACATTTGACGGTTTATGCGAATTGCGCTCAGAAAACATATATTTGGCGGTTTTAGCACAGATTTGACGGTCTTTTTCGAATTCCGCTCAGAAATGAAGTTTATCGTGAATTCCGCTCAGAAAATATATGTTTGAAGGTTTTAGCACACATTTGACGGTTTATGCGAATTCCGCTCAGAAAACACATATTTGGAGGTTTTAGCACACATTTGACGGTTTATGCGAATTCCGCTCAGAAAACGGATATTTGGCGGTTTTAGCATACATTTGACGGTTTTTGCGAATTCCGCTCAGAAAACGCTTGCATGACGATTCAGTGCACATTTGACGGTTTTTGCGAATTCCGCTCAGAAATGAAGATTATCGTGAATTCTGCTCAGAAAACGGATATTTGGCGGTTTTAGCACACATTTGACGGTTTTTGCGAATTCCGCTCAGAAAACGGGTATTTGGCGGTTTCAGCGCCAATGGGACATTTCTCGTTAATTGCGCTCAGAAAACACATACTTCGCGGTTTTAGCACACATTTCGACGGTTTTTGCGAATTCCGCTCAGAAATGAAGATTATCGTGAATTCCGCTCAGAAAACGGATATTTGGCGGTTTTAGCACACATTTGACGGTTTTTGCGAATTCCGCTCAGAAATGAAGTTTATCGTGAATTCCGCTCAGAAAACATATATTTGGCGGTTTTAGCACACATTTGACGGTTTTTGCGAATTCCGCTCAGAAATGAAGTTTATCGTGAATTCCGCTCAGAAAATATATGTTTGGAGGTTTTAGCACACATTTGACGGTTTATGCGAATTCCGCTCAGAAAACACATATTTGGCGGTTTTAGCACACATTTGACGGTTTTTGCGAATTCCGCTCAGAAAACGCTTGCATGACGATTCAGTGCACATTTGACGGTTTTTGCGAATTCCGCTCAGAAATGAAGATTTATCGTGAATTCTGCTCAGAAAACATATATTTGGCGGTTTTTAGCACACATTTGACGGTTTTTGCGAATTCCGCTCAGAAAACGGGATATTTGGCGGTTTCAGCGCCCAATGTGACATTTTCTCGTGAATTGCGCTCAGAAAACACATACTTCGCGGTTTTAGCACACATTTGACGGTTTTTGCGAATTCCGCTCAGAAATGAAGATTATCGTGAATTCCGCTCAGAAAACATATATTTGGCGGTTTTAGCACACATTTGACGGTTTTATGCGAATTCCGCTCAGAAAACACATATTTGGAGGTTTTAGCACACATTTGACGGTTTATGCGAATTCCGCTCAGAAAACGGATATTTGGCGGTTTTAGCATACATTTGACGGTTTTTGCGAATTCCGCTCAGAAAACGCTTGCATGACGATTCAGTGCACATTTGACGGTTTTTGCGAATTCCGCTCAGAAATGAAGATTTATCGTGAATTCCGCTCAGAAAACATATATTTGGCGGTTTTAGCACACATTTGACGGTTTTTGCGAATTCCGCTCAGAAAACACATACTTTGGCGGTTTTAGCACACATTTGACGGTTTTTGCGAATTCCGCTCAGAAATGAAGATTATCGTGAATTCTGCTCAGAAAACATATATTTGGCGGTTTTAGCACACATTTGACGGTTTTTGCGAATTCCGCTCAGAAATGAAGTTTTTCGCGCTCAGAAAACATATATTTGGCGGTTTTAGCACACATTTGACGGTTTTTGCGAATTCCGCTCAGAAATGAAGATTATCGTGAATTCCGCTCAGAAAACGGATATTTGGCGGTTTTAGCACACATTTGACGGTTTTTGCGAATTCCGCTCAGAAAAACGGGATATTTGGCGGTTTCAGCGCCAATGGGACATTTCTCGTGAATTGCGCTCAGAAAACACATACTTCGCGGTTTTAGCACACATTTGACGGTTTTTGCGAATTCCGCTCAGAAATGAAGATTATCGTTAATTCTGCTCAGAAAACATATATTTGGCGGTTTTAGCACACATTTGACGGTTTTTGCGAATTCCGCTCAGAAATGAAGTTTATCGTGAATTCTGCTCAGAAAACATATATTTGGCGGTTTTAGCACAGATTTGACGGTCTTTTCGAATTCCGCTCAGAAATGAAGTTTATCGTGAATTCCGCTCAGAAAATATATGTTTGAAGGTTTTAGCACACATTTGACGGTTTATGCGAATTCCGCTCAGAAAACACATATTTGGAGGTTTTAGCACACATTTGACGGTTTATGCGAATTCCGCTCAGAAAACGGATATTTGGCGGTTTTAGCATACATTTGACGGTTTTTGCGAATTCCGCTCAGAAAACGCTTGCATGACGATTCAGTGCACATTTGACGGTTTTTGCGAATTCCGCTCAGAAATGAAGATTATCGTGAATTCTGCTCAGAAAACGGATATTTGGCGGTTTTAGCACACATTTGACGGTTTTTGCGAATTCCGCTCAGAAAAACGGGATATTTGGCGGTTTCAGCGCCAATGGGACATTTTCTCGTTAATTGCGCTCAGAAAACACATACTTCGCGGTTTTAGCACACATTTCGACGGTTTTTGCGAATTCCGCTCAGAAATGAAGATTATCGTGAATTCCGCTCAGAAAACATATATTTGGCGGTTTTAGCACACATTTGACGGTTTATGCGAATTCCGCTCAGAAAACACATATTTGGCGGTTTTAGCACACATTTGACGGTTTATGCGAATTCCGCTCAGAAAACGGATATTTGGCGGTTTTAGCACACATTTGACGGTTTTTGCGAATTCCGCTCAGAAAACGCTTGCATGACGATTCAGTGCACATTTGACGGTTTTTGCGAATTCCGCTCAGAAATGAAGTTTATCGTGAATTCCGCTCAGAAAACATATATTTGGCGGTTTTAGCACACATTTGACGGTTTTTGCGAATTCCGCTCAGAAAACGCTTGCATGACGATTCAGTGCACATTTGACGGTTTTTGCGAATTCCGCTCAGAAATGAAGATTATCGTGAATTCTGCTCAGAAAACATATATTTGGCGGTTTTAGCACACATTTGACGGTTTTTGCGAATTCCGCTCAGAAATGAAGATTATCGTGAATTCCGCTCAGAAAACATATATTTGGCGGTTTTAGCACACATTTGACGGTCTTTTTTGCGAATTCCGCTCAGAAATGAAGTTTATCGTGAATTCCGCTCAGAAAATATATGTTTGAAGGTTTTAGCACACATTTGACGGTTTATGCGAATTCCGCTCAGAAAACACATATTTGGAGGTTTTAGCACACATTTGACGGTTTATGCGAATTCCGCTCAGAAAACGGATATTTGGCGGTTTTAGCACACATTTGACGGTTTTTGCGAATTCCGCTCAGAAAACGCATATTTGGCGGTTTTAGCACACATTTGACGGTTTTTGCGAATTCCGCTCAGAAAACGGATATTTGGCGGTTTTCAGCACACATTTGACGGTTTTTGCGAATTCCGCTCAGAAAACACATACTTCGCGGTTTTAGCACACATTTGACGGTTTTTGCGAATTCCGCTCAGAAATGAAGATTATCGTGAATTCCGCTCAGAAAACGGATATTTGGCGGTTTTAGCACACATTTGACGGTTTTTGCGAATTCCGCTCAGAAAACGGGATATTTGGCGGTTTTCAGCGCCAATGGGACATTTCTCGTGAATTGCGCTCAGAAAACACATACTTCGCGGTTTTAGCACACATTTGACGGTTTTTGCGAATTCCGCTCAGAAATGAAGATTATCGTGAATTCCGCTCAGAAAACATATATTTGGCGGTTTTAGCACACATTTGACGGTTTTTGCGAATTCCGCTCAGAAAAAGGATATTTGGCGGTTTCAGCGCCCATCCAACATTTTTCGTGAATTGCGCTCAGAAAACACATACTTCGCGGTTTTAGCACACATTTGACGGTTTTTGCGAATTCCGCTCAGAAAACGCTTGCATGACGATTCAGTGCACATTTGACGGTTTTTGCGAATTCCGCTCAGAAATGAAGTTTATCGTGAATTCCGCTCAGAAAATATATGTTTGAAGGTTTTAGCACACATTTGACGGTTTATGCGAATTCCGCTCAGAAAACGGATATTTGGCGGTTTTAGCATACATTTGACGGTTTTTGCGAATTCCGCTCAGAAAACGCTTGCATGACGATTCAGTGCACATTTGACGGTTTTTGCGAATTCCGCTCAGAAATGAAGTTTATCGTGAATTCCGCTCAGAAAACATATATTTGGCGGTTTTAGCACAGATTTGACGGTCTTTTCGAATTCCGCTCAGAAATGAAGTTTATCGTGAATTCCGCTCAGAAAATATATGTTTGAAGGTTTTAGCACACATTTGACGGTTTATGCGAATTCCGCTCAGAAAACACATATTTGGAGGTTTTAGCACACATTTGACGGTTTATGCGAATTCCGCTCAGAAAACGGATATTTGGCGGTTTTAGCACACATTTGACGGTTTTATGCGAATTCCGCTCAGAAAACGGATATTTGGCGGTTTTAGCATACATTTGACGGTTTTTGCGAATTCCGCTCAGAAAACGCTTGCATGACGATTCAGTGCACATTTGACGGTTTTTGCGAATTCCGCTCAGAAATGAAGATTATCGTGAATTCCGCTCAGAAAACATATATTTGGCGGTTTTAGCACACATTTGACGGTTTTTGCGAATTCCGCTCAGAAAAACGGGATATTTGGCGGTTTCAGCGCCCATCCGACATTTTCTCGTGAATTGCGCTCAGAAAACACATACTTCGCGGTTTTAGCACACATTTGACGGTTTTTGCGAATTCCGCTCAGAAATGAAGATTATCGTGAATTCCGCTCAGAAAACAGATATTTGGCGGTTTTAGCACACATTTGACGGTTTTTGCGAATTCCGCTCAGAAATGAAGCTTTATCGTGAATTCCGCTCAGAAAACAGATATTTGGCGGTTTTAGCACACATTTGACGGTTTATGCGAATTCCGCTCAGAAAACATATATTTGGCGGTTTTAGCACAGATTTGACGGTCTTTTTCGAATTCCGCTCAGAAATGAAGTTTATCGTGAATTCCGCTCAGAAAATATATGTTTGAAGGTTTTAGCACACATTTGACGGTTTATGCGAATTCCGCTCAGAAAACACATATTTGGAGGTTTTAGCACACATTTGACGGTTTATGCGAATTCCGCTCAGAAAACGGATATTTGGCGGTTTTAGCATACATTTGACGGTTTTTGCGAATTCCGCTCAGAAAACGCTTGCATGACGATTCAGTGCACATTTGACGGTTTTTGCGAATTCCGCTCAGAAATGAAGATTATCGTGAATTCTGCTCAGAAAACATATATTTGGCGGTTTTAGCACACATTTGACGGTTTTTGCGAATTCCGCTCAGAAAACGGGTATTTGGCGGTTTCAGCGCCAATGGGACATTTCTCGTTAATTGCGCTCAGAAAACACATACTTCGCGGTTTTACCACACATTCGACGGTTTTTGCGAATTTCCGCTCAGAAATGAAGATTATCGTGAATTCCGCTCAGAAAACGGATATTTGGCGGTTTTAGCACACATTTGACGGTTTTTGCGAATTCCGCTCAGAAATGAAGATTATCGTGAATTCCGCTCAGAAAACATATATTTGGCGGTTTTAGCACAGATTTGACGGTCTTTTCGAATTCCGCTCAGAAATGAAGTTTATCGTGAATTCCGCTCAGAAAATATATGTTTGAAGGTTTTAGCACACATTTGACGGTTTATGCGAATTCCGCTCAGAAAACACATATTTGGAGGTTTTAGCACACATTTGACGGTTTATGCGAATTCCGCTCAGAAAACGGATATTTGGCGGTTTTAGCATACATTTGACGGTTTTTGCGAATTCCGCTCAGAAAACGCTTGCATGACGATTCAGTGCACATTTGACGGTTTTTGCGAATTCCGCTCAGAAATGAAGTTTATCGTGAATTCCGCTCAGAAAACATATATTTGGCGGTTTTAGCACACATTTGACGGTTTATGCGAATTCCGCTCAGAAAACGGATATTTGGCGGTTTTAGCACACATTTGACGGTTTTTGCGAATTCCGCTCAGAAAACGCTTGCATGACGATTCAGTGCACATTTGACGGTTTTTGCGAATTCCGCTCAGAAATGAAGTTTATCGTGAATTCCGCTCAGAAAACATATATTTGGCGGTTTTAGCACAGATTTGACGGTCTTTTTGCGAATTCCGCTCAGAAATGAAGTTTATCGTGAATTCCGCTCAGAAAATATATGTTTGAAGGTTTTAGCACACATTTGACGGTTTATGCGAATTCCGCTCAGAAAACACATATTTGGAGGTTTTAGCACACATTTGACGGTTTATGCGAATTCCGCTCAGAAAACGGATATTTGGCGGTTTTAGCACACATTTGACGGTTTATGCGAATTCCGCTCAGAAAACGCATATTTGGCGGTTTTAGCACACATTTGACGGTTTTTGCGAATTCCGCTCAGAAAAACGCTTGCATGACGATTCAGTGCACATTTGACGGTTTTTGCGAATTCCGCTCAGAAATGAAGATTATCGTGAATTCTGCTCAGAAAACATATATTTGGCGGTTTTAGCACACATTTGACGGTTTTTGCGAATTCCGCTCAGAAAAACGGGATATTTGGCGGTTTCAGCGCCAATGGGACATTTCTCGTTAATTGCGCTCAGAAAACACATACTTCGCGGTTTTACCACACATTTGACGGTTTTTGCGAATTCCGCTCAGAAATGAAGATTATCGTGAATTCCGCTCAGAAAACATATATTTGGCGGTTTTAGCACACATTTGACGGTTTTTGCGAATTCCGCTCAGAAATGAAGATTATCGTGAATTCCGCTCAGAAAACATATATTTGGCGGTTTTAGCACAGATTTGACGGTCTTTTTCGAATTCCGCTCAGAAATGAAGTTTATCGTGAATTCCGCTCAGAAAATATATGTTTGAAGGTTTTAGCACACATTTGACGGTTTATGCGAATTCCGCTCAGAAAACACATATTTGGAGGTTTTAGCACACATTTGACGGTTTATGCGAATTCCGCTCAGAAAACGGATATTTGGCGGTTTTAGCATACATTTGACGGTTTTTGCGAATTCCGCTCAGAAAACGCTTGCATGACGATTCAGTGCACATTTGACGGTTTTTGCGAATTCCGCTCAGAAATGAAGATTATCGTGAATTCTGCTCAGAAAACGGATATTTGGCGGTTTTAGCACACATTTGACGGTTTTTGCGAATTCCGCTCAGAAAACGGGTATTTGGCGGTTTCAGCGCCAATGGGACATTTCTCGTTAATTGCGCTCAGAAAACACATACTTCGCGGTTTTAGCACACATTTGACGGTTTTTGCGAATTCCGCTCAGAAATGAAGATTATCGTGAATTCCGCTCAGAAAACATATATTTGGCGGTTTTAGCACACATTTGACGGTTTTTGCGAATTCCGCTCAGAAATGAAGATTATCGTGAATTCCGCTCAGAAAACATATATTTGGCGGTTTTAGCACAGATTTGACGGTCTTTTCGAATTCCGCTCAGAAATGAAGTTTATCGTGAATTCCGCTCAGAAAATATATGTTTGAAGGTTTTAGCACACATTTGACGGTTTATGCGAATTCCGCTCAGAAAACACATATTTGGAGGTTTTAGCACACATTTGACGGTTTATGCGAATTCCGCTCAGAAAACGGATATTTGGCGGTTTTAGCACACATTTGACGGTTTTTGCGAATTCCGCTCAGAAAACGCTTGCATGACGATTCAGTGCACATTTGACGGTTTTTGCGAATTCCGCTCAGAAATGAAGTTTATCGTGAATTCCGCTCAGAAAATATATGTTTGAAGGTTTTAGCACACATTTGACGGTTTATGCGAATTCCGCTCAGAAAACACATATTTGGAGGTTTTAGCACACATTTGACGGTTTATGCGAATTCCGCTCAGAAAACGGATATTTGGCGGTTTTAGCATACATTTGACGGTTTTTGCGAATTCCGCTCAGAAAACGCTTGCATGACGATTCAGTGCACATTTGACGGTTTTTGCGAATTCCGCTCAGAAATGAAGATTATCGTGAATTCCGCTCAGAAAACATATATTTGGCGGTTTTAGCACACATTTGACGGTTTTTGCGAATTCCGCTCAGAAAACGGGATATTTGGCGGTTTCAGCGCCACATGTGACATTTCTCGTGAATTGCGCTCAGAAAACACATACTTCGCGGTTTTAGCACACATTTGACGGTTTTTGCGAATTCCGCTCAGAAATGAAGTTTATCGTGAATTCCGCTCAGAAAACATATATTTGGCGGTTTTAGCACACATTTGACGGTTTATGCGAATTCCGCTCAGAAAAACGGATATTTGGCGGTTTTAGCACACATTTGACGGTTTATGCGAATTCCGCTCAGAAAACACATATTTGGCGGTTTTAGCACACATTTGACGGTTTTTGCGAATTCCGCTCAGAAAACGCTTGCATGACGATTCAGTGCACATTTGACGGTTTTTGCGAATTCCGCTCAGAAATGAAGATTATCGTGAATTCCGCTCAGAAAACATATATTTGGCGGTTTTAGCACACATTTGACGGTTTTTGCGAATTCCGCTCAGAAAACGCTTGCATGACGATTCAGTGCACATTTGACGGTTTTTGCGAATTCCGCTCAGAAATGAAGTTTATCGTGAATTCCGCTCAGAAAACATATATTTGGCGGTTTTAGCACACATTTGACGGTTTTTGCGAATTCCGCTCAGAAATGAAGTTTATCGTGAATTCCGCTCAGAAAACATATATTTGGCGGTTTTAGCACACATTTGACGGTCTTTTTGCGAATTCCGCTCAGAAATGAAGTTTATCGTGAATTCCGCTCAGAAAATATATGTTTGAAGGTTTTAGCACACATTTGACGGTTTATGCGAATTCCGCTCAGAAAACACATATTTGGCGGTTTTAGCACACATTTGACGGTTTTTGCGAATTCCGCTCAGAAAACACATATTTGGCGGTTTTAGCACACATTTGACGGTTTTTGCGAATTCCGCTCAGAAATGAAGATTATCGTGAATTCCGCTCAGAAAACGGATATTTGGCGGTTTTAGCACACATTTGACGGTTTTTGCGAATTCCGCTCAGAAAACGGGTATTTGGCGGTTTCAGCGCCAATGGGACATTTCTCGTTAATTGCGCTCAGAAAACACATACTTCGCGGTTTTAGCACACATTTGACGGTTTTTGCGAATTCCGCTCAGAAATGAAGATTATCGTGAATTCCGCTCAGAAAACATATATTTGGCGGTTTTAGCACACATTTGACGGTTTTTGCGAATTCCGCTCAGAAATGAAGTTTATCGTGAATTCCGCTCAGAAAATATATGTTTGAAGGTTTTAGCACACATTTGACGGTTTATGCGAATTCCGCTCAGAAAACACATATTTGGAGGTTTTAGCACACATTTGACGGTTTATGCGAATTCCGCTCAGAAAACGGATATTTGGCGGTTTTAGCATACATTTGACGGTTTTTGCGAATTCCGCTCAGAAAACGCTTGCATGACGATTCAGTGCACATTTGACGGTTTTTGCGAATTCCGCTCAGAAATGAAGATTATCGTGAATTCCGCTCAGAAAACATATATTTGGCGGTTTTAGCACACATTTGACGGTTTTTGCGAATTCCGCTCAGAAAACGCATATTTGGCGGTTTTTAGCACACATTTGACGGTTTTTGCGAATTCCGCTCAGAAAAACGGGATATTTGGCGGTTTTCAGCGCACATTTGACATTTTTCGTGAATTGCGCTCAGAAAACACATACTTCGCGGTTTTAGCACACATTTGACGGTTTTTGCGAATTCCGCTCAGAAATGAAGATTATCGTGAATTCCGCTCAGAAAACATATATTTGGCGGTTTTAGCACACATTTGACGGTTTTTGCGAATTCCGCTCAGAAAACGCTTGCATGACGATTCAGTGCACATTTGACGGTTTTTTGCGAATTCCGCTCAGAAATGAAGTTTATCGTGAATTCCGCTCAGAAAATATATGTTTGAAGGTTTTAGCACACATTTGACGGTTTATGCGAATTCCGCTCAGAAAACGCATATTTGGCGGTTTTAGCACACATTTGACGGTTTATGCGAATTCCGCTCAGAAAACAGATATTTGGCGGTTTTAGCACACATTTGACGGTTTTTGCGAATTCCGCTCAGAAAACGCTTGCATGACGATTCAGTGCACATTTGACGGTTTTTGCGAATTCCGCTCAGAAATGAAGTTTATCGTGAATTCCGCTCAGAAAATATATGTTTGGAGGTTTTAGCACACATTTGACGGTTTATGCGAATTCCGCTCAGAAAACGCATATTTGGCGGTTTTAGCACACATTTGACGGTTTATGCGAATTCCGCTCAGAAAACGGATATTTGGCGGTTTTAGCACACATTTGACGGTTTTTGCGAATTCCGCTCAGAAAACGCTTGCATGACGATTCAGTGCACATTTGACGGTTTTTGCGAATTCCGCTCAGAAATGAAGTTTATCGTGAATTCCGCTCAGAAAATATATGTTTGAAGGTTTTAGCACACATTTGACGGTTTATGCGAATTCCGCTCAGAAAACACATATTTGGAGGTTTTAGCACACATTTGACGGTTTTTTGCGAATTCGCGCTCAGAAAACACATACTTTGGCGGTTTTAGCACACATTTGACGGTTTTTGCGAATTCCGCTCAGAAAAACGGGATATTTGGCGGTTTCAGCGCCAATGGGACATTTCTCGTTAATTGCGCTCAGAAAACACATACTTCGCGGTTTTACCACACATTCGACGGTTATTGCGATTTCCGCTCAGAAATGAAGATTATCGTGAATTCCGCTCAGAAAACGGATATTTGGCGGTTTTAGCACACATTTGACGGTTTTTGCGAATTCCGCTCAGAAAAACGGGATATTTGGCGGTTTCAGCGCCCAATGGGACATTTTTCGTGAATTGCGCTCAGAAAACACATACTTCGCGGTTTTATCACACATTTGACGGTTTATTTGCGAATTCCGCTCAGAAATGAAGATTATCGTGAATTCTGCTCAGAAAACGGATATTTGGCGGTTTTAGCACACATTTGACGGTTTTTGCGAATTCCGCTCAGAAAAACGGGTATTTGGCGGTTTCAGCGCCAATGGGACATTTCTCGTTAATTGCGCTCAGAAAACACATACTTCGCGGTTTTACCACACATTTCGACGGTTATTGCGATTTCCGCTCAGAAATGAAGATTATCGTGAATTCCGCTCAGAAAACGGATATTTGGCGGTTTTAGCACACATTTGACGGTTTTTGCGAATTCCGCTCAGAAAAACGGGTATTTGGCGGTTTCAGCGCCAATGGGACATTTCTCGTTAATTGCGCTCAGAAAACACATACTTCGCGGTTTTAGCACACATTTGACGGTTTTTGCGAATTCCGCTCAGAAATGAAGATTATCGTGAATTCTGCTCAGAAAACATATATTTGGCGGTTTTAGCATACATTTGACGGTTTTTGCGAATTCCGCTCAGAAAACGCTTGCATGACGATTCAGTGCACATTTGACGGTTTATGCGAATTGCGCTCAGAAAACATATATTTGGCGGTTTTAGCACAGATTTGACGGTCTTTTTTGCGAATTCCGCTCAGAAATGAAGTTTATCGTGAATTCCGCTCAGAAAATATATGTTTGAAGGTTTTAGCACACATTTGACGGTTTATGCGAATTCCGCTCAGAAAACACATATTTGGAGGTTTTAGCACACATTTGACGGTTTATGCGAATTCCGCTCAGAAAACGCATACTTTGGCGGTTTTAGCACACATTTGACGGTTTTTGCGAATTCCGCTCAGAAATGAAGATTATCGTGAATTCTGCTCAGAAAACATATATTTGGCGGTTTTAGCACACATTTGACGGTTTTTGCGAATTCCGCTCAGAAAAACGGGATATTTGGCGGTTTCAGCGCCAATGGGACATTTCTCGTTAATTGCGCTCAGAAAACACATACTTCGCGGTTTTACCACACATTTCGACGGTTTTTGCGATTTCCGCTCAGAAATGAAGATTATCGTGAATTCCGCTCAGAAAACGGATATTTGGCGGTTTCAGCGCCCATTTCGACATTTTTCGTGAATTGCGCTCAGAAAACACATACTTCGCGGTTTTAGCACACATTTGACGGTTTTTGCGAATTCCGCTCAGAAATGAAGATTATCGTGAATTCTGCTCAGAAAACATATATTTGGCGGTTTTAGCACACATTTGACGGTTTTTGCGAATTCCGCTCAGAAAAACGGGATATTTGGCGGTTTCAGCGCCAATGGGACATTTCTCGTTAATTGCGCTCAGAAAACACATACTTCGCGGTTTTAGCACACATTTCGACGGTTTTTGCGAATTTCCGCTCAGAAATGAAGATTATCGTGAATTCCGCTCAGAAAACGGATATTTGGCGGTTTTAGCACACATTTGACGGTTTTTGCGAATTCCGCTCAGAAAAACGGATATTTGGCGGTTTTAGCACACATTTGACGGTTTTTGCGAATTCCGCTCAGAAAACGCTTGCATGACGATTCAGTGCACATTTGACGGTTTTTGCGAATTCCGCTCAGAAATGAAGATTTATCGTGAATTCCGCTCAGAAAACATATATTTGGCGGTTTTAGCACACATTTGACGGTTTTTGCGAATTCCGCTCAGAAAAACGGGATATTTGGCGGTTTCAGCGCCAATGGGACATTTCTCGTTAATTGCGCTCAGAAAACACATACTTCGCGGTTTTAGCACACATTTGACGGTTTTTGCGAATTCCGCTCAGAAATGAAGATTATCGTTAATTCTGCTCAGAAAACATATATTTGGCGGTTTTAGCATACATTTGACGGTTTTTGCGAATTCCGCTCAGAAAACGCTTGCATGACGATTCAGTGCACATTTGACGGTTTATGCGAATTGCGCTCAGAAAACATATATTTGGCGGTTTTAGCACAGATTTGACGGTCTTTTCGAATTCCGCTCAGAAATGAAGTTTATCGTGAATTCCGCTCAGAAAATATATGTTTGAAGGTTTTAGCACACATTTGACGGTTTATGCGAATTCCGCTCAGAAAACACATATTTGGAGGTTTTAGCACACATTTGACGGTTTATGCGAATTCCGCTCAGAAAACGCATATTTGGCGGTTTTAGCACACATTTGACGGTTTTTGCGAATTCCGCTCAGAAATGAAGATTATCGTGAATTCTGCTCAGAAAACATATATTTGGCGGTTTTAGCACACATTTGACGGTTTTTGCGAATTCCGCTCAGAAAAACGGGATATTTGGCGGTTTCAGCGCCAATGGGACATTTCTCGTTAATTGCGCTCAGAAAACACATACTTCGCGGTTTTACCACACATTTCGACGGTTATTGCGAATTTCCGCTCAGAAATGAAGATTATCGTGAATTCCGCTCAGAAAACGTATATTTGGCGGTTTTAGCACACATTTGACGGTTTTTGCGAATTCCGCTCAGAAAAACGGGATATTTGGCGGTTTCAGCGCCCAATGGGACATTTCTCGTGAATTGCGCTCAGAAAACACATACATTTGACGGTTTTTGCGATTTCGCTCAGAAAACGCTTGCATGACGATTCAGTGCACATTTGACGGTTTTTGCGAATTCCGCTCAGAAATGAAGATTATCGTGAATTCCGCTCAGAAAACATATATTTGGCGGTTTTAGCACACATTTGACGGTTTTTGCGAATTCCGCTCAGAAAAAGGATATTTGGCGGTTTCAGCGCCCATCCGACATTTTTCGTGAATTGCGCTCAGAAAACACATACTTCGCGGTTTTAGCACACATTTGACGGTTTTTGCGAATTCCGCTCAGAAAACGCTTGCATGACGATTCAGTGCACATTTGACGGTTTTTGCGAATTCCGCTCAGAAATGAAGTTTATCGTGAATTCCGCTCAGAAAATATATGTTTGAAGGTTTTAGCACACATTTGACGGTTTATGCGAATTCCGCTCAGAAAACAGATATTTGGCGGTTTTAGCACACATTTGACGGTTTTTGCGAATTCCGCTCAGAAAACGCTTGCATGACGATTCAGTGCACATTTGACGGTTTTTGCGAATTCCGCTCAGAAATGAAGTTTATCGTGAATTCTGCTCAGAAAACATATATTTGGCGGTTTTAGCACAGATTTGACGGTCTTTTCGAATTCCGCTCAGAAATGAAGTTTATCGTGAATTCCGCTCAGAAAATATATGTTTGAAGGTTTTAGCACACATTTGACGGTTTATGCGAATTCCGCTCAGAAAACACATATTTGGAGGTTTTAGCACACATTTGACGGTTTATGCGAATTCCGCTCAGAAAACACATATTTGGCGGTTTTAGCACACATTTGACGGTTTTTGCGAATTCCGCTCAGAAAACGCTTGCATGACGATTCAGTGCACATTTGACGGTTTTTGCGAATTCCGCTCAGAAATGAAGTTTATCGTGAATTCCGCTCAGAAAACATATATTTGGAGGTTTTAGCACACATTTGACGGTTTATGCGAATTCCGCTCAGAAAACGGATATTTGGCGGTTTTAGCACACATTTGACGGTTTTTGCGAATTCCGCTCAGAAAACGCTTGCATGACGATTCAGTGCACATTTGACGGTTTTTGCGAATTCCGCTCAGAAATGAAGTTTATCGTGAATTCCGCTCAGAAAACATATATTTGGCGGTTTTAGCACACATTTGACGGTCTTTTTTGCGAATTCCGCTCAGAAATGAAGTTTATCGTGAATTCCGCTCAGAAAATATATGTTTGAAGGTTTTAGCACACATTTGACGGTTTATGCGAATTCCGCTCAGAAAACACATATTTGGAGGTTTTAGCACACATTTGACGGTTTATGCGAATTCCGCTCAGAAAACGGATATTTGGCGGTTTTAGCATACATTTGACGGTTTTTGCGAATTCCGCTCAGAAAACGCTTGCATGACGATTCAGTGCACATTTGACGGTTTTTGCGAATTCCGCTCAGAAATGAAGTTTATCGTGAATTCCGCTCAGAAAACATATATTTGGCGGTTTTAGCACACATTTGACGGTTTTATGCGAATTCCGCTCAGAAAACGCATATTTGGCGGTTTTCAGCGCACATTTGACGGTTTTATGCGAATTGCGCTCAGAAAACACATATTTGGCGGTTTTAGCACACATTTGACGGTCTTTTTTGCGAATTCCGCTCAGAAATGAAGTTTATCGTGAATTCCGCTCAGAAAATATATGTTTGAAGGTTTTAGCACACATTTGACGGTTTATGCGAATTCCGCTCAGAAAACACATATTTGGAGGTTTTAGCACACATTTGACGGTTTTTGCGAATTCCGCTCAGAAAACGCATATTTGGCGGTTTTAGCACACATTTGACGGTTTTTGCGAATTCCGCTCAGAAAACGCATATTTGACGGTTTTCAGCGCCCATTTGACATTTTTCGTGAATTGCGCTCAGAAAACACATACTTCGCGGTTTTACCACACATTTGACGGTTATTGCGAATTTCCGCTCAGAAATGAAGATTATCGTGAATTCCGCTCAGAAAACGGATATTTGGCGGTTTTAGCACCCATTTGACGGTTTTTGCGAATTCCGCTCAGAAAACACATATTTGGCGGTTTTCAGCACACATTTGACGGTTTTTCATTTCGCTGAATTCGCGCTCAGAAAACACATACTTTGGCGGTTTTAGCACACATTTGACGGTTTTTGCGAATTCCGCTCAGAAAAACGGGATATTTGGCGGTTTCAGCGCCAATGGGACATTTCTCGTTAATTGCGCTCAGAAAACACATACTTCGCGGTTTTACCACACATTTCGACGGTTATTGCGATTTCCGCTCAGAAATGAAGATTATCGTGAATTCCGCTCAGAAAACGGATATTTGGCGGTTTTCAGCGCCCATCTGACATTTTTCGTGAATTGCGCTCAGAAAACACATACTTCGCGGTTTTAGCACACATTTGACGGTTTTTGCGAATTCCGCTCAGAAATGAAGATTATCGTGAATTCTGCTCAGAAAACATATATTTGGCGGTTTTAGCACACATTTGACGGTTTTTGCGAATTCCGCTCAGAAAAACGGGATATTTGGCGGTTTCAGCGCCAATGGGACATTTCTCGTTAATTGCGCTCAGAAAACACATACTTCGCGGTTTTAGCACACATTTGACGGTTTTTGCGAATTCCGCTCAGAAATGAAGATTATCGTGAATTCCGCTCAGAAAACATATATTTGGCGGTTTTAGCACACATTTGACGGTTTTTGCGAATTCCGCTCAGAAAAAGGATATTTGGCGGTTTCAGCGCCCATCCGACATTTTCTCGTGAATTGCGCTCAGAAAACACATACTTCGCGGTTTTAGCACACATTTGACGGTTTTTGCGAATTCCGCTCAGAAAACGCTTGCATGACGATTCAGTGCACATTTGACGGTTTTTGCGAATTCCGCTCAGAAATGAAGTTTATCGTGAATTCCGCTCAGAAAATATATGTTTGAAGGTTTTAGCACACATTTGACGGTTTATGCGAATTCCGCTCAGAAAACGGATATTTGGCGGTTTTAGCACACATTTGACGGTTTTTGCGAATTCCGCTCAGAAAACGCTTGCATGACGATTCAGTGCACATTTGACGGTTTTTGCGAATTCCGCTCAGAAATGAAGTTTATCGTGAATTCCGCTCAGAAAATATATGTTTGAAGGTTTTAGCACACATTTGACGGTTTATGCGAATTCCGCTCAGAAAACACATATTTGGAGGTTTTAGCACACATTTGACGGTTTATGCGAATTCCGCTCAGAAAACGGATATTTGGCGGTTTTAGCATACATTTGACGGTTTTTGCGAATTCCGCTCAGAAAACGCTTGCATGACGATTCAGTGCACATTTGACGGTTTTTGCGAATTCCGCTCAGAAATGAAGTTTATCGTGAATTCCGCTCAGAAAATATATGTTTGAAGGTTTTAGCACACATTTGACGGTTTATGCGAATTCCGCTCAGAAAACACATATTTGGAGGTTTTAGCACACATTTGACGGTTTTTGCGAATTCCGCTCAGAAAACACATATTTGGCGGTTTTAGCACACATTTGACGGTTTTTGCGAATTCCGCTCAGAAAAAGGATATTTGGCGGTTTCAGCGCCAATGGGACATTTCTCGTTAATTGCGCTCAGAAAACACATACTTCGCGGTTTTAGCACACATTTGACGGTTTTTGCGAATTTCCGCTCAGAAATGAAGATTATCGTGAATTCTGCTCAGAAAACATATATTTGGCGGTTTTAGCACACATTTGACGGTTTTTGCGAATTCCGCTCAGAAAAACGGATATTTGGCGGTTTCAGCGCCCAATCGGGACATTTCTCGTTAATTGCGCTCAGAAAACACATACTTCGCGGTTTTAGCACACATTTGACGGTTTTTGCGAATTCCGCTCAGAAATGAAGATTATCGTGAATTCTGCTCAGAAAACGGATATTTGGCGGTTTTAGCACACATTTGACGGTTTTTGCGAATTCCGCTCAGAAAAACGGGTATTTGGCGGTTTCAGCGCCAATGGGACATTTCTCGTTAATTGCGCTCAGAAAACACATACTTCGCGGTTTTACCACACATTCGACGGTTATTGCGATTTCCGCTCAGAAATGAAGATTATCGTGAATTCCGCTCAGAAAACGGATATTTGGCGGTTTTAGCACACATTTGACGGTTTTTGCGAATTCCGCTCAGAAAAACGGGATATTTGGCGGTTTCAGCGCCAATGGGACATTTCTCGTTAATTGCGCTCAGAAAACACATACTTCGCGGTTTTAGCACACATTTGACGGTTTTTGCGAATTCCGCTCAGAAATGAAGATTATCGTTAATTCTGCTCAGAAAACATATATTTGGCGGTTTTAGCACACATTTGACGGTTTTTGCGAATTCCGCTCAGAAAACGCTTGCATGACGATTCAGTGCACATTTGACGGTTTTATGCGAATTGCGCTCAGAAAACACATATTTGGCGGTTTTAGCACAGATTTGACGGTCTTTTTGCGAATTCCGCTCAGAAATGAAGTTTATCGTGAATTCCGCTCAGAAAATATATGTTTGAAGGTTTTAGCACACATTTGACGGTTTATGCGAATTCCGCTCAGAAAACACATATTTGGAGGTTTTAGCACACATTTGACGGTTTATGCGAATTCCGCTCAGAAAACGGATATTTGGCGGTTTTAGCACACATTTGACGGTTTTTGCGAATTCCGCTCAGAAAACACATATTTGGCGGTTTTAGCACACATTTGACGGTTTTTGCGAATTCCGCTCAGAAAAACGGGATATTTGGCGGTTTCAGCGCCAATGGGACATTTCTCGTTAATTGCGCTCAGAAAACACATACTTCGCGGTTTTACCACACATTTCGACGGTTTTTGCGAATTCCGCTCAGAAATGAAGATTATCGTGAATTCCGCTCAGAAAACATATATTTGGCGGTTTTAGCACACATTTGACGGTTTTTGCGAATTCCGCTCAGAAAAAGGATATTTGGCGGTTTCAGCGCCCATCGGGACATTTTCTCGTGAATTGCGCTCAGAAAACACATACTTCGCGGTTTTAGCACACATTTGACGGTTTTTTGCGAATTCCGCTCAGAAAACGCTTGCATGACGATTCAGTGCACATTTGACGGTTTTTGCGAATTCCGCTCAGAAATGAAGTTTATCGTGAATTCCGCTCAGAAAACATATGTTTGACGGTTTTAGCACACATTTGACGGTTTTTGCGAATTCCGCTCAGAAAAACGGATATTTGGCGGTTTTAGCACACATTTGACGGTTTATCGCGAATTCCGCTCAGAAAACACATACTTTGGCGGTTTTAGCACACATTTGACGGTTTTTTGCGAATTCCGCTCAGAAATGAAGTTTATCGTGAATTCCGCTCAGAAAATATATGTTTGAAGGTTTTAGCACACATTTGACGGTTTATGCGAATTCCGCTCAGAAAACACATATTTGGAGGTTTTAGCACACATTTGACGGTTTATGCGAATTCCGCTCAGAAAACGGATATTTGGCGGTTTTAGCATACATTTGACGGTTTTTGCGAATTCCGCTCAGAAAACGCTTGCATGACGATTCAGTGCACATTTGACGGTTTTTGCGAATTCCGCTCAGAAATGAAGTTTATCGTGAATTCCGCTCAGAAAATATATGTTTGAAGGTTTTAGCACACATTTGACGGTTTATGCGAATTCCGCTCAGAAAACACATATTTGGAGGTTTTAGCACACATTTGACAGTTTTTTGCGAATTCCGCTCAGAAAACACATACTTTGGCGGTTTTAGCACACATTTGACGGTTTTTGCGAATTCCGCTCAGAAAAAGGATATTTGGCGGTTTCAGCGCCAATGGGACATTTCTCGTTAATTGCGCTCAGAAAACACATACTTCGCGGTTTTAGCACACATTTGACGGTTTTTGCGAATTCCGCTCAGAAATGAAGATTATCGTTAATTCTGCTCAGAAAACATATATTTGGCGGTTTTAGCACACATTTGACGGTTTTTGCGAATTCCGCTCAGAAAAACGGATATTTGGCGGTTTCAGCGCCCATGCGACATTTTCTCGTTAATTGCGCTCAGAAAACACATACTTCGCGGTTTTAGCACACATTTGACGGTTTTTGCGAATTCCGCTCAGAAATGAAGATTATCGTGAATTCTGCTCAGAAAACGGATATTTGGCGGTTTTAGCACACATTTGACGGTTTTTGCGAATTCCGCTCAGAAAACGGGTATTTGGCGGTTTCAGCGCCAATGGGACATTTCTCGTTAATTGCGCTCAGAAAACACATACTTCGCGGTTTTACCACACATTCGACGGTTATTGCGATTTCCGCTCAGAAATGAAGATTATCGTGAATTCCGCTCAGAAAACGGATATTTGGCGGTTTTAGCACACATTTGACGGTTTTTGCGAATTCCGCTCAGAAAAACGGGATATTTGGCGGTTTCAGCGCCAATGGGACATTTCTCGTTAATTGCGCTCAGAAAACACATACTTCGCGGTTTTAGCACACATTTGACGGTTTTTGCGAATTCCGCTCAGAAATGAAGATTATCGTTAATTCTGCTCAGAAAACATATATTTGGCGGTTTTAGCATACATTTGACGGTTTTTGCGAATTCCGCTCAGAAAACGCTTGCATGACGATTCAGTGCACATTTGACGGTTTATGCGAATTGCGCTCAGAAAACATATATTTGGCGGTTTTAGCACAGATTTGACGGTCTTTTCGAATTCCGCTCAGAAATGAAGTTTATCGTGAATTCCGCTCAGAAAATATATGTTTGAAGGTTTTAGCACACATTTGACGGTTTATGCGAATTCCGCTCAGAAAACACATATTTGGAGGTTTTAGCACACATTTGACGGTTTATGCGAATTCCGCTCAGAAAACGGATATTTGGCGGTTTTAGCATACATTTGACGGTTTTTGCGAATTCCGCTCAGAAAACGCTTGCATGACGATTCAGTGCACATTTGACGGTTTTTGCGAATTCCGCTCAGAAATGAAGATTATCGTGAATTCTGCTCAGAAAACATATATTTGGCGGTTTTAGCACACATTTGACGGTTTTTGCGAATTCCGCTCAGAAAAACGGGATATTTGGCGGTTTCAGCGCCAATGGGACATTTCTCGTTAATTGCGCTCAGAAAACACATACTTCGCGGTTTTACCACACATTTCGACGGTTTTTGCGAATTTCCGCTCAGAAATGAAGATTATCGTGAATTCCGCTCAGAAAACAGATATTTGGCGGTTTTAGCACACATTTGACGGTTTTATGCGAATTCCGCTCAGAAAACAGCATATTTGGCGGTTTTAGCACACATTTGACGGTTTTTGCGAATTCCGCTCAGAAAACACATGCATCGACGATTCAGTGCACATTTGACGGTTTTTGCGAATTCCGCTCAGAAATGAAGATTTATCGTGAATTCCGCTCAGAAAACATATATTTGGCGGTTTTAGCACACATTTGACGGTTTTTGCGAATTCCGCTCAGAAAACGCATACTTTGGCGGTTTTAGCACACATTTGACGGTTTTTGCGAATTCCGCTCAGAAATGAAGATTATCGTGAATTCTGCTCAGAAAACATATATTTGGCGGTTTTAGCACACATTTGACGGTTTTTGCGAATTCCGCTCAGAAAAACGGGATATTTGGCGGTTTCAGCGCCAATGGGACATTTCTCGTTAATTGCGCTCAGAAAACACATACTTCGCGGTTTTAGCACACATTTGACGGTTTTTGCGAATTCCGCTCAGAAATGAAGATTATCGTGAATTCCGCTCAGAAAACATATATTTGGCGGTTTTAGCACACATTTGACGGTTTTTGCGAATTCCGCTCAGAAAACGCTTGCATGACGATTCAGTGCACATTTGACGGTTTATGCGAATTGCGCTCAGAAAACATATATTTGGCGGTTTTAGCACAGATTTGACGGTCTTTTTTGCGAATTCCGCTCAGAAATGAAGTTTATCGTGAATTCCGCTCAGAAAATATATGTTTGAAGGTTTTAGCACACATTTGACGGTTTTATGCGAATTCCGCTCAGAAATGAAGATTATCGTGAATTCTGCTCAGAAAACGGATATTTGGCGGTTTTAGCACACATTTGACGGTTTTTGCGAATTCCGCTCAGAAAACGGGATATTTGGCGGTTTCAGCGCCACATGGGACATTTCTCGTGAATTGCGCTCAGAAAACACATACTTCGCGGTTTTAGCACACATTTGACGGTTTTTGCGAATTCCGCTCAGAAATGAAGATTATCGTGAATTCCGCTCAGAAAACATATATTTGGCGGTTTTAGCACACATTTGACGGTTTATGCGAATTCCGCTCAGAAAACGGATATTTGGCGGTTTCAGCGCCACATTTGACAGTTTTTTCGTGAATTGCGCTCAGAAAACACATATTTGGCGGTTTTAGCACACATTTGACGGTTTTTGCGAATTCCGCTCAGAAAACGCTTGCATGACGATTCAGTGCACATTTGACGGTTTTTGCGAATTCCGCTCAGAAATGAAGTTTATCGTGAATTCCGCTCAGAAAACATATATTTGGCGGTTTTAGCACACATTTGACGGTTTATGCGAATTCCGCTCAGAAAAACGGATATTTGGCGGTTTCAGCGCCCAATGTGACATTTCTCGTGAATTGCGCTCAGAAAACACATACTTCGCGGTTTTAGCACACATTTGACGGTTTTTGCGAATTCCGCTCAGAAATGAAGATTATCGTTAATTCTGCTCAGAAAACATATATTTGGCGGTTTTAGCATACATTTGACGGTTTTTGCGAATTCCGCTCAGAAAACGCTTGCATGACGATTCAGTGCACATTTGACGGTTTATGCGAATTGCGCTCAGAAAACATATATTTGGCGGTTTTAGCACAGATTTGACGGTCTTTTCGAATTCCGCTCAGAAATGAAGTTTATCGTGAATTCCGCTCAGAAAATATATGTTTGAAGGTTTTAGCACACATTTGACGGTTTATGCGAATTCCGCTCAGAAAACACATATTTGGAGGTTTTAGCACACATTTGACGGTTTATGCGAATTCCGCTCAGAAAACGGATATTTGGCGGTTTTAGCATACATTTGACGGTTTTTGCGAATTCCGCTCAGAAAACGCTTGCATGACGATTCAGTGCACATTTGACGGTTTTTGCGAATTCCGCTCAGAAAAACGGATATTTGGCGGTTTTCAGCGCCCATTTGACATTTTTTGCGAATTGCGCTCAGAAAACACATACTTCGCGGTTTTAGCACACATTTGACGGTTTTTGCGAATTCCGCTCAGAAATGAAGTTTATCGTGAATTCCGCTCAGAAAACATATATTTGGCGGTTTTAGCACACATTTGACGGTTTTTGCGAATTCCGCTCAGAAATGAAGTTTATCGTGAATTCCGCTCAGAAAACGGATATTTGGCGGTTTTCAGCGCCACATTTGACGATTTTTCGTGAATTGCGCTCAGAAAACACATACTTCGCGGTTTTAGCACACATTTGACGGTTTTTGCGAATTCCGCTCAGAAATGAAGATTATCGTGAATTCCGCTCAGAAAACATATATTTGGCGGTTTTAGCACACATTTGACGGTTTTTGCGAATTCCGCTCAGAAAAACGGGATATTTGGCGGTTTCAGCGCCACATTTGGGACATTTTCTCGTGAATTGCGCTCAGAAAACACATACTTCGCGGTTTTAGCACACATTTGACGGTTTTTGCGAATTCCGCTCAGAAATGAAGATTATCGTGAATTCCGCTCAGAAAACGGATATTTGGCGGTTTTAGCACACATTTGACGGTTTTTGCGAATTCCGCTCAGAAAACGGATATTTGGCGGTTTCAGCGCCACATGTGACAGTTTTCTCGTGAATTGCGCTCAGAAAACACATACTTCGCGGTTTTAGCACACATTTGACGGTTTTTGCGAATTCCGCTCAGAAATGAAGATTTATCGTGAATTCCGCTCAGAAAACGTATATTTGGCGGTTTTAGCACACATTTGACGGTTTATGCGAATTCCGCTCAGAAAACACATATTTGGCGGTTTTAGCACACATTTGACGGTTTTTTGCGAATTCCGCTCAGAAAACGCATACTTTGACGGTTTTAGCGCACATTTGACGGTTTTTGCGAATTCCGCTCAGAAAACATATGTTTGAAGGTTTTAGCACACATTTGACGGTTTATGCGAATTCCGCTCAGAAAACACATATTTGGAGGTTTTAGCACACATTTGACGGTTTATGCGAATTCCGCTCAGAAAACGCATATTTGGCGGTTTTAGCACACATTTGACGGTTTTTGCGAATTCCGCTCAGAAAACGCATATTTGGCGGTTTTAGCACACATTTGACGGTTTTTGCGAATTCCGCTCAGAAATGAAGTTTATCGTGAATTCCGCTCAGAAAATATATGTTTGAAGGTTTTAGCACACATTTGACGGTTTATGCGAATTCCGCTCAGAAAACACATATTTGGCGGTTTTAGCACACATTTGACGGTCTTTTTTGCGAATTCCGCTCAGAAATGAAGTTTATCGTGAATTCCGCTCAGAAAATATATGTTTGAAGGTTTTAGCACACATTTGACGGTTTATGCGAATTCCGCTCAGAAAACACATATTTGGAGGTTTTAGCACACATTTGACGGTTTATGCGAATTCCGCTCAGAAAACGGATATTTGGCGGTTTTAGCATACATTTGACGGTTTTTGCGAATTCCGCTCAGAAAACGCTTGCATGACGATTCAGTGCACATTTGACGGTTTATGCGAATTCCGCTCAGAAAACATATATTTGGCGGTTTTAGCACAGATTTGACGGTCTTTTCGAATTCCGCTCAGAAATGAAGTTTATCGTGAATTCCGCTCAGAAAATATATGTTTGAAGGTTTTAGCACACATTTGACGGTTTATGCGAATTCCGCTCAGAAAACACATATTTGGAGGTTTTAGCACACATTTGACGGTTTATGCGAATTCCGCTCAGAAAACGGATATTTGGCGGTTTTAGCATACATTTGACGGTTTTTGCGAATTCCGCTCAGAAAACGCTTGCATGACGATTCAGTGCACATTTGACGGTTTTTGCGAATTCCGCTCAGAAATGAAGTTTATCGTGAATTCCGCTCAGAAAACGGATATTTGGCGGTTTTAGCACACATTTGACGGTTTATGCGAATTCCGCTCAGAAAACACATACTTCGCGGTTTTAGCACACATTTGACGGTTTTTGCGAATTCCGCTCAGAAAACGCTTGCATGACGATTCAGTGCACATTTGACGGTTTTTGCGAATTCCGCTCAGAAATGAAGTTTATCGTGAATTCCGCTCAGAAAATATATGTTTGAAGGTTTTAGCACACATTTGACGGTTTATGCGAATTCCGCTCAGAAAACATATATTTGGCGGTTTTAGCACAGATTTGACGGTCTTTTCGAATTCCGCTCAGAAATGAAGTTTATCGTGAATTCCGCTCAGAAAATATATGTTTGAAGGTTTTAGCACACATTTGACGGTTTATGCGAATTCCGCTCAGAAAACACATATTTGGAGGTTTTAGCACACATTTGACGGTTTATGCGAATTCCGCTCAGAAAACGGATATTTGGCGGTTTTAGCATACATTTGACGGTTTTTGCGAATTCCGCTCAGAAAACGCTTGCATGACGATTCAGTGCACATTTGACGGTTTTTGCGAATTCCGCTCAGAAATGAAGTTTATCGTGAATTCCGCTCAGAAAACATATATTTGGCGGTTTTAGCACACATTTGACGGTTTTTGCGAATTCCGCTCAGAAATGAAGTTTATCGTGAATTCCGCTCAGAAAACGGATATTTGGCGGTTTCAGCGCCCATCTGACATTTTTCGTGAATTGCGCTCAGAAAACACATACTTCGCGGTTTTAGCACACATTTGACGGTTTTTGCGAATTCCGCTCAGAAATGAAGTTTATCGTGAATTCCGCTCAGAAAATATATGTTTGAAGGTTTTAGCACACATTTGACGGTTTATGCGAATTCCGCTCAGAAAACATATATTTGGCGGTTTTAGCACACATTTGACGGTCTTTTTGCGAATTCCGCTCAGAAATGAAGTTTATCGTGAATTCCGCTCAGAAAACATATGTTTGACGGTTTTAGCACACATTTGACGGTTTTTGCGAATTCCGCTCAGAAATGAAGTTTATCGTGAATTCCGCTCAGAAAATATATGTTTGAAGGTTTTAGCACACATTTGACGGTTTATGCGAATTCCGCTCAGAAAACGGATATTTGGCGGTTTTAGCATACATTTGACGGTTTTTGCGAATTCCGCTCAGAAAACGCTTGCATGACGATTCAGTGCACATTTGACGGTTTTTGCGAATTCCGCTCAGAAATGAAGTTTATCGTGAATTATGCTCAGAAAACGGATATTTGGCGGTTTTCAGCGCACATCTGACAGTTTTTTCGTGAATTGCGCTCAGAAAACACATACTTTGGCGGTTTTAGCACACATTTGACGGTTTTTGCGAATTCCGCTCAGAAATGAAGTTTATCGTGAATTCCGCTCAGAAAATATATGTTTGAAGGTTTTAGCACACATTTGACGGTTTATGCGAATTCCGCTCAGAAAACATATATTTGGCGGTTTTAGCACAGATTTGACGGTCTTTTCGAATTCCGCTCAGAAATGAAGTTTATCGTGAATTCCGCTCAGAAAATATATGTTTGAAGGTTTTAGCACACATTTGACGGTTTATGCGAATTCCGCTCAGAAAACACATATTTGGCGGTTTTAGCACACATTTGACGGTTTTTGCGAATTCCGCTCAGAAATGAAGTTTATCGTGAATTCCGCTCAGAAAATATATGTTTGAAGGTTTTAGCACACATTTGACGGTTTATGCGAATTCCGCTCAGAAAACACATATTTGGCGGTTTTAGCACACATTTGACGGTCTTTTTGCGAATTCCGCTCAGAAATGAAGTTTATCGTGAATTCCGCTCAGAAAATATATGTTTGAAGGTTTTAGCACACATTTGACGGTTTATGCGAATTCCGCTCAGAAAACACATATTTGGCGGTTTTAGCACACATTTGACGGTTTTTGCGAATTCCGCTCAGAAATGAAGTTTATCGTGAATTCCGCTCAGAAAACATATATTTGGAGGTTTTAGCACACATTTGACGGTTTATGCGAATTCCGCTCAGAAAACGGATATTTGGCGGTTTTAGCACACATTTGACGGTTTTTGCGAATTCCGCTCAGAAAACGCTTGCATGACGATTCAGTGCACATTTGACGGTTTTTGCGAATTCCGCTCAGAAATGAAGTTTATCGTGAATTCCGCTCAGAAAACATATATTTGGCGGTTTTAGCACACATTTGACGGTTTTTGCGAATTCCGCTCAGAAATGAAGTTTATCGTGAATTCCGCTCAGAAAACATATATTTGGAGGTTTTAGCACACATTTGACGGTTTATGCGAATTCCGCTCAGAAAACACATATTTGGCGGTTTTAGCACACATTTGACGGTTTTTGCGAATTCCGCTCAGAAATGAAGTTTATCGTGAATTCCGCTCAGAAAACACATATTTGGCGGTTTTAGCACACATTTGACGGTTTTTGCGAATTCCGCTCAGAAATGAAGATTATCGTGAATTCCGCTCAGAAAACGGATATTTGGCGGTTTTAGCACACATTTGACGGTTTTTGCGAATTGCGCTCAGAAAACACATACTTCGCGGTTTTAGCACACATTTGACGGTTTTTGCGAATTCCGCTCAGAAATGAAGATTATCGTGAATTCCGCTCAGAAAACATATATTTGGCGGTTTTAGCACACATTTGACGGTTTTTGCGAATTCCGCTCAGAAAAACGGGATATTTGGCGGTTTTCAGCGCCACATCTGACAGTTTTTTCGTGAATTGCGCTCAGAAAACACATACTTCGCGGTTTTAGCACACATTTGACGGTTTTTGCGAATTCCGCTCAGAAAACGCTATGCATGACGATTCAGTGCACATTTGACGGTTTTTGCGAATTCCGCTCAGAAATGAAGTTTATCGTGAATTCCGCTCAGAAAACATATATTTGGCGGTTTTAGCACAGATTTGACGGTCTTTTCGAATTCCGCTCAGAAATGAAGTTTATCGTGAATTCCGCTCAGAAAATATATGTTTGAAGGTTTTAGCACACATTTGACGGTTTATGCGAATTCCGCTCAGAAAACACATATTTGGAGGTTTTAGCACACATTTGACGGTTTATGCGAATTCCGCTCAGAAAACGGATATTTGGCGGTTTTAGCATACATTTGACGGTTTTTTGCGAATTCCGCTCAGAAAACGCTATACTTTGACGGTTTTCAGCGCACATTTGACGGTCTTTTGCGAATTCCGCTCAGAAATGAAGTTTATCGTGAATTCCGCTCAGAAAATATATGTTTGAAGGTTTTAGCACACATTTGACGGTTTATGCGAATTCCGCTCAGAAAACACATATTTGGCGGTTTTAGCACACATTTGACGGTTTTTGCGAATTCCGCTCAGAAATGAAGATTATCGTGAATTCCGCTCAGAAAACATATATTTGGCGGTTTTAGCACACATTTGACGGTTTTTGCGAATTCCGCTCAGAAAAACGGGATATTTGGCGGTTTCAGCGCCACATTTGGGACATTTCTCGTGAATTGCGCTCAGAAAACACATACTTCGCGGTTTTAGCACACATTTGACGGTTTTTGCGAATTCCGCTCAGAAATGAAGATTATCGTGAATTCCGCTCAGAAAACATATATTTGGCGGTTTTAGCACACATTTGACGGTTTTTGCGAATTCCGCTCAGAAAAACGGGATATTTGGCGGTTTCAGCGCCACATTTGGGACATTTTTCGTGAATTGCGCTCAGAAAACACATACTTCGCGGTTTTAGCACACATTTGACGGTTTTTGCGAATTCCGCTCAGAAATGAAGATTATCGTGAATTCCGCTCAGAAAACATATATTTGGCGGTTTTAGCACACATTTGACGGTTTTTGCGAATTCCGCTCAGAAAAACGGGATATTTGGCGGTTTCAGCGCCCAATGGGACATTTCTCGTGAATTGCGCTCAGAAAACACATACTTCGCGGTTTTAGCACACATTTGACGGTTTTTGCGAATTCCGCTCAGAAATGAAGATTATCGTGAATTCCGCTCAGAAAACATATATTTGGCGGTTTTAGCACACATTTGACGGTTTTTGCGAATTCCGCTCAGAAAACGCATATTTGGCGGTTTTCAGCGCACATTTGACGGTTTATCGCGAATTCGCGCTCAGAAAACATATATTTGGCGGTTTTAGCACACATTTGACGGTTTATGCGAATTCCGCTCAGAAAACACATATTTGGCGGTTTTAGCACACATTTGACGGTTTTTGCGAATTCCGCTCAGAAAACGGGATATTTGGCGGTTTCAGCGCCAATGGGACATTTCTCGTTAATTGCGCTCAGAAAACACATACTTCGCGGTTTTAGCACACATTTGACGGTTTTTGCGAATTCCGCTCAGAAATGAAGATTATCGTGAATTCCGCTCAGAAAACATATATTTGGCGGTTTTAGCACACATTTGACGGTTTTTGCGAATTCCGCTCAGAAAAACGGGATATTTGGCGGTTTCAGCGCCACATTTGGGACATTTTTCGTGAATTGCGCTCAGAAAACACATACTTCGCGGTTTTAGCACACATTTGACGGTTTTTGCGAATTCCGCTCAGAAATGAAGATTATCGTGAATTCCGCTCAGAAAACATATATTTGGCGGTTTTAGCACACATTTGACGGTTTATGCGAATTCCGCTCAGAAAACACATATTTGGCGGTTTTAGCACACATTTGACGGTTTATGCGAATTCCGCTCAGAAAACACATATTTGGCGGTTTTAGCACACATTTGACGGTTTTTGCGAATTCCGCTCAGAAAAACGGGATATTTGGCGGTTTCAGCGCCCAATCGGGACATTTTTCGTGAATTGCGCTCAGAAAACACATACTTCGCGGTTTTAGCACACATTTGACGGTTTTTGCGAATTCCGCTCAGAAATGAAGATTATCGTGAATTCCGCTCAGAAAAACGGATATTTGGCGGTTTTCAGCGCCACATTTGACAGTTTTCTCGTGAATTGCGCTCAGAAAACACATACTTCGCGGTTTTAGCACACATTTGACGGTTTTTGCGAATTCCGCTCAGAAATGAAGATTATCGTGAATTCTGCTCAGAAAACATATATTTGGCGGTTTTAGCACACATTTGACGGTTTTTGCGAATTCCGCTCAGAAAAACGGGATATTTGGCGGTTTCAGCGCCCATCTGACATTTTTCGTGAATTGCGCTCAGAAAACACATACTTCGCGGTTTTAGCACACATTTGACGGTTTTTGCGAATTCCGCTCAGAAATGAAGTTTATCGTGAATTCCGCTCAGAAAACATATATTTGGCGGTTTTAGCACACATTTGACGGTTTTTGCGAATTCCGCTCAGAAAACGCTTGCATGACGATTCAGTGCACATTTGACGGTTTTTGCGAATTCCGCTCAGAAATGAAGTTTATCGTGAATTCCGCTCAGAAAATATATGTTTGAAGGTTTTAGCACACATTTGACGGTTTATGCGAATTCCGCTCAGAAAACACATATTTGGCGGTTTTAGCACACATTTGACGGTTTTTGCGAATTCCGCTCAGAAAACGCTTGCATGACGATTCAGTGCACATTTGACGGTTTTTGCGAATTCCGCTCAGAAATGAAGTTTATCGTGAATTCCGCTCAGAAAACATATATTTGGCGGTTTTAGCACACATTTGACGGTTTTTGCGAATTCCGCTCAGAAATGAAGTTTATCGTGAATTCCGCTCAGAAAACATATGTTTGAAGGTTTTAGCACACATTTGACGGTTTATGCGAATTCCGCTCAGAAAACACATATTTGGAGGTTTTAGCACACATTTGACGGTTTTTGCGAATTCCGCTCAGAAAACGCATATTTGGCGGTTTTCAGCGCACATTTGACGGTTTATGCGAATTCCGCTCAGAAAACACATACTTTGGCGGTTTTAGCACACATTTGACGGTTTTTGCGAATTCCGCTCAGAAATGAAGATTATCGTGAATTCTGCTCAGAAAACATATATTTGGCGGTTTTAGCACACATTTGACGGTTTTTGCGAATTCCGCTCAGAAAACGCTTGCATGACGATTCAGTGCACATTTGACGGTTTATGCGAATTGCGCTCAGAAAACATATATTTGGCGGTTTTAGCACAGATTTGACGGTCTTTTTGCGAATTCCGCTCAGAAATGAAGTTTATCGTGAATTCCGCTCAGAAAATATATGTTTGAAGGTTTTAGCACACATTTGACGGTTTATGCGAATTCCGCTCAGAAAACACATATTTGGAGGTTTTAGCACACATTTGACGGTTTATGCGAATTCCGCTCAGAAAACGGATATTTGGCGGTTTTAGCATACATTTGACGGTTTTTGCGAATTCCGCTCAGAAAACGCTTGCATGACGATTCAGTGCACATTTGACGGTTTTTGCGAATTCCGCTCAGAAATGAAGATTATCGTGAATTCCGCTCAGAAAACGGATATTTGGCGGTTTTAGCACACATTTGACGGTTTTTGCGAATTCCGCTCAGAAAACGGGATATTTGGCGGTTTCAGCGCCACATGGGACATTTCTCGTTAATTGCGCTCAGAAAACACATACTTCGCGGTTTTAGCACACATTTGACGGTTTTTGCGAATTCCGCTCAGAAATGAAGATTATCGTGAATTCCGCTCAGAAAACATATATTTGGCGGTTTTAGCACACATTTGACGGTTTATGCGAATTCCGCTCAGAAAACGGATATTTGGCGGTTTTAGCACACATTTGACGGTTTTATGCGAATTCCGCTCAGAAAACACATACTTTGGCGGTTTTAGCACACATTTGACGGTTTTTGCGAATTCCGCTCAGAAATGAAGTTTATCGTGAATTCCGCTCAGAAAACATATATTTGGCGGTTTTAGCACACATTTGACGGTTTTTGCGAATTCCGCTCAGAAAACACATACTTTGGCGGTTTTAGCACACATTTGACGGTTTTTGCGAATTCCGCTCAGAAATGAAGTTTATCGTGAATTCCGCTCAGAAAACATATATTTGGAGGTTTTAGCACACATTTGACGGTTTATGCGAATTCCGCTCAGAAAACACATATTTGGCGGTTTTAGCACACATTTGACGGTTTTTGCGAATTCCGCTCAGAAAACGCTTGCATGACGATTCAGTGCACATTTGACGGTTTATGCGAATTCCGCTCAGAAAACATATATTTGGCGGTTTTAGCACAGATTTGACGGTCTTTTCGAATTCCGCTCAGAAATGAAGTTTATCGTGAATTCCGCTCAGAAAAATATATGTTTGAAGGTTTTAGCACACATTTGACGGTTTATGCGAATTCCGCTCAGAAAACACATATTTGGAGGTTTTAGCACACATTTGACGGTTTATGCGAATTCCGCTCAGAAAACAGATATTTGGCGGTTTTAGCATACATTTGACGGTTTTTGCGAATTCCGCTCAGAAAACGCTTGCATGACGATTCAGTGCACATTTGACGGTTTTATGCGAATTCCGCTCAGAAAACATGATATTTGGCGGTTTTAGCACACATTTGACGGTTTTTGCGAATTCCGCTCAGAAAAACGGATATTTGGCGGTTTTCAGCGCACATTTGACAGTTTATCGTGAATTGCGCTCAGAAAACACATACTTTGGCGGTTTTAGCACACATTTGACGGTTTTTGCGAATTCCGCTCAGAAATGAAGTTTATCGTGAATTCCGCTCAGAAAATATATGTTTGAAGGTTTTAGCACACATTTGACGGTTTATGCGAATTCCGCTCAGAAAAACGGATATTTGGCGGTTTTAGCATACATTTGACGGTTTTTGCGAATTCCGCTCAGAAAACGCTTGCATGACGATTCAGTGCACATTTGACGGTTTTTGCGAATTCCGCTCAGAAAACATATATTTGGCGGTTTTAGCACACATTTGACGGTTTTTGCGAATTCCGCTCAGAAATGAAGTTTATCGTGAATTCCGCTCAGAAAATATATGTTTGAAGGTTTTAGCACACATTTGACGGTTTATGCGAATTCCGCTCAGAAAACACATATTTGGAGGTTTTAGCACACATTTGACGGTTTATGCGAATTCCGCTCAGAAAACGGATATTTGGCGGTTTTAGCATACATTTGACGGTTTTTGCGAATTCCGCTCAGAAAACGCTTGCATGACGATTCAGTGCACATTTGACGGTTTTTGCGAATTCCGCTCAGAAATGAAGATTATCGTGAATTCTGCTCAGAAAACATATATTTGGCGGTTTTAGCACACATTTGACGGTTTTTGCGAATTCCGCTCAGAAAACGGGATATTTGGCGGTTTCAGCGCCACATGGGACATTTCTCGTGAATTGCGCTCAGAAAACACATACTTCGCGGTTTTAGCACACATTTGACGGTTTTTGCGAATTCCGCTCAGAAATGAAGTTTATCGTGAATTCCGCTCAGAAAACATATATTTGGCGGTTTTAGCACACATTTGACGGTTTTATGCGAATTCCGCTCAGAAAACACATATTTGGCGGTTTTAGCACACATTTGACGGTTTTTGCGAATTCCGCTCAGAAATGAAGTTTATCGTGAATTCCGCTCAGAAAACATATATTTGGCGGTTTTAGCACACATTTGACGGTCTTTTTGCGAATTCCGCTCAGAAATGAAGTTTATCGTGAATTCCGCTCAGAAAATATATGTTTGAAGGTTTTAGCACACATTTGACGGTTTATGCGAATTCCGCTCAGAAAACACATATTTGGAGGTTTTAGCACACATTTGACGGTTTTTGCGAATTCCGCTCAGAAATGAAGATTATCGTGAATTCTGCTCAGAAAACAGATATTTGGCGGTTTTAGCACACATTTGACGGTTTTTGCGAATTCCGCTCAGAAAACGGGTATTTGGCGGTTTCAGCGCCAATGGGACATTTCTCGTTAATTGCGCTCAGAAAACACATACTTCGCGGTTTTACCACACATTTCGACGGTTATTGCGATTTCCGCTCAGAAATGAAGATTATCGTGAATTCCGCTCAGAAAACGGATATTTGGCGGTTTTAGCACACATTTGACGGTTTTTGCGAATTCCGCTCAGAAATGAAGATTATCGTGAATTCTGCTCAGAAAACATATATTTGGCGGTTTTAGCACACATTTGACGGTTTTTGCGAATTCCGCTCAGAAAAAGGATATTTGGCGGTTTCAGCGCCCATCCAACATTTTTCGTGAATTGCGCTCAGAAAACACATACTTCGCGGTTTTAGCACACATTTGACGGTTTTTGCGAATTGCGCTCAGAAAACGCTTGCATGACGATTCAGTGCACATTTGACGGTTTTTGCGAATTCCGCTCAGAAATGAAGTTTATCGTTAATTCCGCTCAGAAAACATATATTTGGCGGTTTTAGCACACATTTGACGGTTTTATGCGAATTCCGCTCAGAAAACATATATTTGGCGGTTTTAGCACACATTTGACGGTCTTTTGCGAATTCCGCTCAGAAATGAAGTTTATCGTGAATTCCGCTCAGAAAACATATATTTGGCGGTTTTAGCACAGATTTGACGGTCTTTTTTGCGAATTCCGCTCAGAAATGAAGTTTATCGTGAATTCCGCTCAGAAAATATATGTTTGAAGGTTTTAGCACACATTTGACGGTTTATGCGAATTCCGCTCAGAAAACACATATTTGGCGGTTTTAGCACACATTTGACGGTTTTTGCGAATTCCGCTCAGAAATGAAGATTATCGTGAATTCTGCTCAGAAAACGGATATTTGGCGGTTTTAGCACACATTTGACGGTTTTTGCGAATTCCGCTCAGAAAAACGGGATATTTGGCGGTTTCAGCGCCAATGGGACATTTCTCGTTAATTGCGCTCAGAAAACACATACTTCGCGGTTTTACCACACATTCGACGGTTATTGCGATTTCCGCTCAGAAATGAAGATTATCGTGAATTCCGCTCAGAAAACGGATATTTGGCGGTTTTAGCACACATTTGACGGTTTTTGCGAATTCCGCTCAGAAATGAAGTTTATCGTGAATTCCGCTCAGAAAACATATATTTGGCGGTTTTAGCACACATTTGACGGTTTTTGCGAATTCCGCTCAGAAAAACGGGATATTTGGCGGTTTCAGCGCCCATCCGACATTTTTCGTGAATTGCGCTCAGAAAACACATACTTCGCGGTTTTAGCACACATTTGACGGTTTTTGCGAATTCCGCTCAGAAAACGCTTGCATGACGATTCAGTGCACATTTGACGGTTTATGCGAATTCCGCTCAGAAAACGGATATTTGGCGGTTTTAGCACACATTTGACGGTTTTTGCGAATTCCGCTCAGAAAAACGGGATATTTGGCGGTTTCAGCGCCAATGGGACATTTCTCGTTAATTGCGCTCAGAAAACACATACTTCGCGGTTTTAGCACACATTTGACGGTTATTGCGATTTCCGCTCAGAAATGAAGATTATCGTGAATTCCGCTCAGAAAACGGATATTTGGCGGTTTTAGCACACATTTGACGGTTTTTGCGAATTCCGCTCAGAAAAAGGATATTTGGCGGTTTCAGCGCCCATCCAACATTTTTCGTGAATTGCGCTCAGAAAACACATACTTCGCGGTTTTAGCACACATTTGACGGTTTTTGCGAATTCCGCTCAGAAAACGCTTGCATGACGATTCAGTGCACATTTGACGGTTTTTGCGAATTCCGCTCAGAAATGAAGATTATCGTTAATTCTGCTCAGAAAACATATATTTGGCGGTTTTAGCACACATTTGACGGTTTTTGCGAATTCCGCTCAGAAAACACATATTTGGCGGTTTTAGCACACATTTGACGGTTTTTGCGAATTCCGCTCAGAAATGAAGTTTATCGTGAATTCCGCTCAGAAAACATATATTTGGCGGTTTTAGCACAGATTTGACGGTCTTTTCGAATTCCGCTCAGAAATGAAGTTTATCGTGAATTCCGCTCAGAAAATATATGTTTGAAGGTTTTAGCACACATTTGACGGTTTATGCGAATTCCGCTCAGAAAACACATATTTGGAGGTTTTAGCACACATTTGACGGTTTTTGCGAATTCCGCTCAGAAATGAAGATTATCGTGAATTATGCTCAGAAAACGGATATTTGGCGGTTTTAGCACACATTTGACGGTTTTTGCGAATTCCGCTCAGAAAACGGGTATTTGGCGGTTTCAGCGCCAATGGGACATTTCTCGTTAATTGCGCTCAGAAAACACATACTTCGCGGTTTTACCACACATTTCGACGGTTATTGCGATTTCCGCTCAGAAATGAAGATTATCGTGAATTCCGCTCAGAAAACGGATATTTGGCGGTTTTAGCACACATTTGACGGTTTTATGCGAATTCCGCTCAGAAAAACGGGATATTTGGCGGTTTCAGCGCCACATGGGACATTTTTCGTTAATTGCGCTCAGAAAACACATACTTCGCGGTTTTAGCACACATTTGACGGTTTTTGCGAATTCCGCTCAGAAATGAAGATTATCGTGAATTCCGCTCAGAAAACATATATTTGGCGGTTTTAGCACACATTTGACGGTTTTTGCGAATTCCGCTCAGAAATGAAGATTATCGTGAATTCCGCTCAGAAAACGGATATTTGGCGGTTTTAGC